>JAWNLT010000198.1:0-288746 GCA_035042145.1 Drosophila kokeensis
CGCACCGCGCTCCTGTTCCTCCTTCATTGGCATCACTTCCGCCTTATACACTGCCCGCTACATTTGTCAGGTTGTGTGGTTTGAGACACAATAGCGTAGTGGGGTTAGTGGTGAACGATGAGTTGTGGGAGAAGTCAAGGCAAAAAGGGGGAGAAACGACACCGACAAAGAGAGGTCACGATGCCAAGTCACTGGACAGCTAACTAACTTAACCTAGACTAATACAAGTATACTCGTTCAAAATAACACATAGCTAATCAAAAAACAAAAACACAAACAAAAAAAACTAAACAAACGGTAAAAACGAAAGTGGCACCTCCGCTTCTGTGTTTAAAACTCAATTGGTTTTCTAGTCTTTACATCGATATAAACATTGTTGCTCAAAAATATAATATACGTTATGCTCAGAAGGACCAACAACATAATCAAAAATTTGAAACAGATAATGTGGTACGAACTCTCGACTTTCTTGAAAGAAGTCCCCTCTGCGTTTGTGTGTGTTTGTGTGTGGTTATCAGATTTGCCCACCTTACTTAAATCTAACGATACGAGACTTTTGGACTTGAATTTTTTGAAATGTTATTAGTTGTATTTTGGGAGTGAAAAGGGAAGAGAAGAGGAAACAGAGAAAAATAGTTATAAATTCCATATGATAAAAATCTACTTAATCTACTTATTTCATTGTTTGCATGTCCCCTCTCTCTCTCCGTTGATGATGCCAGTAAAAACTGTAGACGCAGAACTAACACCTAACACACCACACACACACACAACAAAATAGGAAAATGTAAACACTACAACACTAACACCCAGTATGTATTTAAAGAGATAGCAAAATTACAAGACCATGCAAATTTACAACTAAACCTTATTTACATATAATCGCACTAGTCCTGACGTATGAAGCTAATATGACACGAATAAAAGATAATGTTGCAGTTTTTAATGAGTACATTTTCATTTATATTATTACTTTAAGATTTGCTCACCAATCATTAATCGCAGTGCATACAGTTGAAAGTTAAGGATTTCAAAATAATATTGATGTATTTATACTCAATTAATATTGACCACAAAAATTGGCACACTGCGGTAACAAATGGTTAATTGGTTAAACTGTCGACTCAGTTGGCAATAGATATGAAAGAAATGTGCTGCCACAGTTCATGTACGATGATGATGTTCTCAAATTAATATTGGTATTTTGAAGACTGCAATTTTAGGCTCACCTTTCTTATAATGTCATATCGGGCTTGTAAAGAACGCTTAGGATTAAAATACATGGCAACAGTTGTGGTGACGCAAGAGGTATTTGGAAACGCCGGCGACAGTTAATGCCACCATGCCATACAGTAAGGAAATACATAATACGGAACGCATCAAACGTGTACTTACCATTTTGGACTTCATCTTTTCTAATTTGCCTTCCAATTCGAGACGCTGATCCTTGAGTTTCTGCTCACAGCGACCAATCTCTTCTTTGGCATCGCGATACTTTGCCTGCAATATCTGGCAATCGAGCTCCATCTGATGTTCTTTAGCCTTCTGCTTATTAATTTGGTCCAGTGCTATGCGATTCTCCCTGTGCAAAGCGTCCAAAAGGGTTTCGTTGCTGTTGCGAATCTCAGTATTATCCGCAAGGCTCTCTTCTAGCTGGTCCTTCAGTGCCTTCAGTTTGCGCTGATAATGCGATTCGCGTTCACTTGACTTTTCGCGCTCAGATTTCAGATGTTTCAACTTATCATCCAAATCACACTCCAGCTCCTTTTTCGCCTCCAGTATCATTTTGGCAGTTGCGTCGTTTAACTCCCCAATTTGCATCTGTTGCTGATCAATGGCCAATTTTAGGGCGCCAATCTGGAGACGTAGACGGGTATTTTCCTCTTCGGTTCTCGAAAGAACCTTCTGTGTTTTGGATACAATGGCTTGCTGTTCGCCCAGCCTAATCACTGTTCTCTCCAAGCGCTTGGTATGCGAATCCAGCTGCGTTTTACTCTTCTCCAGCTCACTCTCCCGTTGAGCAAGCATGCCCTTGACTGTTTCCAGTTCCTTCTCGACAGTGTACTTCTGCGCCTTGGTCATTACCACCTCCTGACACATCAGCTTTAGCTTCTGCAACTCTTTGCCAAGTTCACTTTGAATGCTAGTCTTGCCAGCTTTCTCCACTTGCAACTCTTGAGTTACCTTTTCGCATTGCTCATTCATCTCCTGCAGTTGTCGCATTAGCTCATCGCACTGCTTCTCAGCGAACTTTAACTCTCTGAGTTTGATATAATCTTCTCTTGCTCGGACAGCATCTGGCACTGCCTACGATGAGAGTTCGGATTCAGTGGCAATGCGATCTTGTAGAGTTACGTTGTTGATTGCCGAATTTAATCAATCCTTCGTTCAGCTGCACAAGTCGCTTATCTTTTTTTGTGCTTTCAATTTCCATATTGAGTAGCTTCTCATTGCTAGCCATCAAGTTGGACTGACTCTCCTCTAACTCCTTAGCCAGCTTCTCAGCGTTAATCTTTAAATGCTGAATATTCTCTTCGTGGCGCGCACATTGCTGAGTGTGTATGTTGGACTGATCCTGCAGTTCCTTCACACGTTGCCTCTCATGCATATAGCTAAAGAACAACTTGTCGATACTGCACCCAATTAAGTTTAAGAGTTGCACATCATCATTGGATTTTGCTGGCATCTCCAGTTGATCCTGCTGTGCGATCTTTACAAATCCATCCAAAATGCGTGCTATTCCCTCCCTGATGGCCGTCAATTGCTCACGCAGTTCATCATTCTCCTTCTCACGCAATTGTTTATCTATAGCAGAGCAAGCTAAATTTTCAGGGGTGGTATTGATACCGCTCATTCGGCCAGCAGAGGTATCCGGCAGATCCCATGAGGCATCCAGCAGATCCCATGAGGCATCCAGCACCTCGCGACCCTTATGCAGCTCGTCACGAGTTTCTTTTAGCCACTGCTTCAGCTCCAGATTGTCGCTCTGCAGATAGGCAATGATCTTCTCCTTCAGAGCCAACATGATAGCAAAGCACACCGAATGCTGCTCCTTCACTCTTACTCTCTCAACACAGACCCCCAACTGATTCTCTGAAAGTTCCAGCTGTGGAAAAAGTATTTCAGAAGAAAATGAATGAACATGATATATTTATGTCTTATATATGTTATATACTCTCGGTATTAAAACCTCCTCAATAAAACTTGGTTCAGATGCCTGAATGTCGCATTTGGCATTATTTTAATCAAATATGATACAGAGGGCATTAAATGTCTTCATTATCACATATACTAATTAAAAGACTTTGCACACATTACGATTGTTTGAAAAATCTCACTGACTTAAATCATTCAAGGTTTCATCGTGTTATCATACCTTTTGCAAACAATTAGATGTCCATAAATTCTAAGTGCACTTGTTCTGCATAAATACCTAAACATAAGTACTCTAACCGCATACATTCGTACCAATTTGTGCAATATTTACTAGTTTTGTTTGTACAAAGTTGCCGACAGAAGAAAATATAGCCGAGAGTATTATTGTATTCTATATATTCGAGTTTACCTTGGCAGACACTTTGTCATGTTTGGCTCTCAGCTCCAGCATCTGTTCATCTCGATCGGCAATAATAGCATCCTTGTTGCTTAGTTCCTTGTGAAGCTTTCGCTTTAGCTGAAAATCAGTTTAGGTAGTGGTAAACAAATAATAATCGCTGATTCAGGTAGGCGCAGCATATTAATGCATCAGTCCGTTCTACCTGTCTGCCACCGGAATTTTACTTACGTTGTTAACTTCATTGGTCACAATGTTATTCGTGTAACTTTCCTCGTCGTTTTCTTTTTGAAGGGCGGCTTTCTGCTGGGTGAATTGCTTGATCTCTAAAATTTGAAAACAAACAAAAATTAAAGGGCCCAAATGAAAATGTTCCCCTAATATGTATGTTTATTTCTCATACTTTCACCAAGCGACTTTATGAATTTTTCGTCTTCTATAATTTGCTCCTCTAGAAAAGTCTTTTCATACCGCTCCGTTTCCAATTCAGCCTGCACATGTAATTCAAATGTAATTGTACGGAAATTAGCACACCAGCACCAGCACTTACCCTCAATCCAAGGAGCTCACGCGTACTCTGTTCGAGCAGCTTAGTTCTTGGTGTTGACGGATCCGTGCACCCAATCGCATCATTGTCGATTGGCGTCGAGTCCGTCGTGCTGCTGCTGGCCAGTGCCGTCACTGAACTGTTTGTATTGCTTTCACTATCTTCGCGAATATTTCGAATGATCTGGCGCAAACGATTGCGAGTCAGCTCCGGTTCGTTGGCAATCTGCTCGAAGAAGTCAACGAGGCACTGATGGACTGTTGTCGGTAAATCATAGCAGACATTATGAAAATATGAGATGAGCCTTTGAATGCACGTGTAGTGCATTAGAAGTGTGTACACATAAATATAGTCATCGTTTGCTAGGCGGCCATCGTGTTCAAAATGTGGCACAAAATCCGGATAGTTACCTGCAAATAATATATAATTTCATATTTGATGCTGATCTTTAAATTCACACGTACGTTGGAGAAAAGTTTTTAGTGACCCTAGACGCGGAGCAGTGGGCTCAACTCCAGCGTACTGTACATTGTCAAGAAATACCTCGATATCAGAATCTTCTAGACGTGAAATGTTTTCGATGAAATTGCATTTTTGCACCTGCATTTAGAAAAATAAGTGCATTAGGTATGTATGTATCTTCTCTTTATGGTTCTGTCAACGGTTATTCGGTTCTCTTTATGCTTAGCCGGAAAACTTACCCACTGCAACAATAACGTTTTCCACACAGGCAATTTCATTTTAAATTATATGTAACACAAAACAGGGATACCCACAAAAGAATATTAGCGTGGAATGCGCGCTTGCGTCGTTAACTTCTTATTATTTTAAACTATTATACAAACAAGTTTTTAATTTACTAATATTATTGATAAGCTGATTTCAAAGTGTTCACAGTTTACTATGACTTTCATTTGATTTCACAAAAATACTTAGAACAACAAACTTGGATTCTCGACGCTAACAAAAAAGGCGCGCTTGCTGCGAATTGCGATGCTTCTTAGGTATCGAATACTTTCTAATATGTGATTAAACTACAAACAGCAAGCATAATGTCACCTGATTTTTAACTATTATCTGCTATGCATATATTTTTACTGCTACTACTACTTATAATGGATAATTGAGAGAAAACAAAGCTTAATTTAGAAAAACAAAACGTCCCCTTATATCAAAAGCGAATCTGCTTGGTCGGATGACAACCACAAAGAATTAAATAAATGTATGAACCATATACATATATGTATACATTTGCATATATTTAATATAAATTTAATGAAAGTAACTTAATAACATATGGAATTAGTAATAAGAAACTATGCATTCTTATTTATACATTATTGATATGTGTACAATTTTTCTGGTTGATCGATAAATTTATTGTTGCATGAAAACCAGAAAAATATGTCATTATCGCATCATTTGACGTGTCAAACAAGCACACAAAATTATATACATACAAACATGAAAATCTACATACATGGCATAAGCAACGTTTATCATATCATATATTTGTACACATTGACATATTTCGAAGACATTGGGTACTCTATTAACATATCATTTTATGAAATGCAAAAAAAAAAAAATAATAATAATGGTTATCCTATGAGCAAAATATTTATTGAATATACTAATTTTGAGACTTTATAATTTATAGTTTAAATTAATATGCTAATCGAGCTATTTGCAGCTCTTTCCACTGAATTCCGAATTCAATTGTACAAAAGGACGCTCAAGGTTTTGTGATCTCAATGGCTGTTATGCACGGCTACTTGCGTTTAAATATATTGCTGAGGCTGCGATTAGGCTGCGAGTTCTGTAATGGAATATAATGGAATTTATAAATGTCAAATAATACATACCACTTGAAAAAATTTAATTGAAAATGGTCTGTATAAGAGCTCGGCAATCAAGTATAGAAGTACTATTCAGCTATTGAGATGCTCATTTTAGCAGCGAACATCAACAGTATTACCACTACAACAAGCAACAGATATTTTCTGTTACCAATGCAATGCCAGAGTTGCGATAAAATAGTGTCATTTGGTTGAGACACCACACGCGACTCTGGTTGGTTGGTTTCCGACTCGGATTCGATCTCGCCGCCCATATGCCTGGCCTGATCAAAGCATTGAAAGCGATGTTGTTTTACCTTGGTGCGCTGCAGCAGGCGCTGCCGAATTCCTGTTGCACGTCCGCCATTTTTACTGGGCGTTGGTGGACCCGGCCTCTTGTAATGAGTGCCCATCGACTTTTTACGCGTACCTGTACAGTTGCCACCCGTTGTGCTCAGCAGCGCGCTCATGCTATCGTCCAGGCCATGTGGCCCGTCCTGTTGGGGGATAGAGCAGAATACGGTAAATACATTTCTCAAGTTCATTCTCAGTAAAATGATTTTGAACAGAAACAGACGCATTAACATCAACATCAACTATAAACAACACAGAAACAACAGGACACATTTCGGAACGGGATGGAGAGAATCTAAACATACATATGCAAGTGGGCTGACTTTAATAGTCGTCTGCTGTCTAAATAGATTATATAAGCTACATATGTCAATTGTAACCACTTTGCGTCCACTTGTGCCTTGAGCAGAATTCCGAGCGGGGTGCTGCTACTAAGGGTGTTGATGTTGTTGTCGTTGTTGTTGTTTATTTTTGTTTGCCACTTTTTCCGTCGGCTTACTTTGAGATCGCTTTCTTGGCTACCCAAGTCATACTGTGCCGCATGGGTGCTCTTCAAATGCGGCGGTTGCAACGAGTTGCGATATTGCACTTCTTCAGTGCTATATGTGCAGGGAAAGATGGGATGTAGATAAGTGACAAATTGTTGTTGATGCAGAAGTAACAGGCACTTACGTCATGTCCGGGACACGGCCAAGCTTAAGATCTGTGAGGTAGGTGTTATTAAACACCTCACCCTCCTCATCTTCCATGGCCAGATTGCTGCCCAGATTGGCAGACGGGGCGCTTGGCCGCTTAAACGGGTGCCAGTCATCGCTGGGAGAAGAAGTGGGGGCCGCCGTTTCGGTCTCGTGTAGGTGCCGCAGCTTGGTACTGAGTATGGCATATTCCTTCTTTTGCTCCAAAATTATTTCATTGAGACGCACAATCTGAGCAGATAGAGCACGCGTCTGTTCGTCATATTTGTTGTTCTGGAAAATGTTATAGGGAGTGATAGAGATTACAACCATACTATTAACATGGCATGACGTAATCAACTTACCTGTGCAGTCAGTTTTTCCAGTTGCGCCTGGTTGCTGGTCGCACCGCGCTCCTGCTCCTCCTTATACACTGCCCGCTACATTTGTCAGGTTGTGTGGTTTGAGACACAATAGCGTAGTGGGGTTAGTGGTGAACGATGAGTTGTGGGAGAAGTCAAGGCAAAAAGGGGGAGAAAAGACACCGACAAAGAGAGGTCACGATGCCAAGTCACTGGACAGCTAACTAACTTAACCTAGACTAATACAAGTATACTCGTTCAAAATAACACATAGCTAATCAAAAAACAAAAACACAAACAAAAAAAACTAAACAAACGGTAAAAACGAAAGTGGCACCTCCGCTTCTGTGTTTAAAACTCAATTGGTTTTCTAGTCTTTACATCGATATAAACATTGTTGCTCAAAAATATAATATACGTTATGCTCAGAAGGACCAACAACATAATCAAAAATTTGAAACAGATAATGTGGTACGAACTCTCGACTTTCTTGAAAGAAGTCCCCTCTGCGTTTGTGTGTGTTTGTGTGTGGTTATCAGATTTGCCCACCTTACTTAAATCTAACGATACGAGACTTTTGGACTTGAATTTTTTGAAATGTTATTAGTTGTATTTTGGGAGTGAAAAGGGAAGAGAAGAGGAAACAGAGAAAAATAGTTATAAATTCCATATGATAAAAATCTACTTAATCTACTTATTTCATTGTTTGCATGTCCCCTCTCTCTCTCCGTTGATGATGCCAGTAAAAACTGTAGACGCAGAACTAACACCTAACACACCACACACACACACAACAAAATAGGAAAATGTAAACACTACAACACTAACACCCAGTATGTATTTAAAGAGATAGCAAAATTACAAGACCATGCAAATTTACAACTAAACCTTATTTACATATAATCGCACTAGTCCTGACGTATGAAGCTAATATGACACGAATAAAAGATAATGTTGCAGTTTTTAATGAGTACATTTTCATTTATATTATTACTTTAAGATTTGCTCACCAATCATTAATCGCAGTGCATACAGTTGAAAGTTAAGGATTTCAAAATAATATTGATGTATTTATACTCAATTAATATTGACCACAAAAATTGGCACACTGCGGTAACAAATGGTTAATTGGTTAAACTGTCGACTCAGTTGGCAATAGAAATGAAAGAAATGTGCTGCCACAGTTCATGTACGATGATGATGATCTCAAATTAATATTGGTATTTTGAAGACTGCAATTTTAGGCTCACCTTTCTTATAATGTCATATCGGGCTTGTAAAGAACGCTTAGGATTAAAATACATGGCAACAGTTGTGGTGACGCAAGAGGTATTTGGAAACGCCGGCGACAGTTAATGCCACCATGCCATACAGTAAGGAAATACATAATACGGAACGCATCAAACGTGTACTTACCATTTTGGACTTCAGCTTTTCTAATTTCGCCCTTCCAATTCGAGACGCTGATCCTTGAGTTTCTGCTCACAGCGACCAATCTCTTCTTTGGCATCGCGATACTTTGCCTGCAATATCTGGCAATCGAGCTCCATCTGATGTTCTTTAGCCTTCTGCTTATTAATTTGGTCCAGTGCTATGCGATTCTCCCTGTGCGCGTCCAAATTTCCGCGACTCTCCCCTCTCTTTAGCTGGTCCTTCAGTGCCTTCAGTTTGCGCTGATAATGCGATTCGCGTTCACTTGACTTTTCGCGCTCAGATTTCAGATGTTTCAACTTATCATCCAAATCACACTCCAGCGCCTTTTTCGCCTCCAGTATCATTTTGGCAGTTGCGTCGTTTAACTCCCCAATTTGCACCTGTTGCTGATCAATGGCCAAGTTTAGGGCGCCAATCTGGAGACGTAGACGGGTATTTTCCTCTTCGGTTCTCGAAAGAACCTTCTGTGTTTTGGATGCAATGGCTTGCTGTTCGCCCAGCCTAATCACTGTTCTCTCCAAGCGCTTGGTATGCGAAACCAGCTGCGTTTTACTCTTCTCCAGCTCACTCTCCCGTTGAGCAAGCATGCCCTTGACTGTTTCCAGTTCCTTCTCGACAGTGTACTTCTGCGCCTTGGTCATTACCACCACCTGACACATAAGCTTTATCTTCTGCATCTCTTTGCCAAGTTCACTTTGAATGCTAGTCTGCCAGCTTTCTCCACTTGCAACTCTTGAGTTACCTTCGCGCCCCCCTGCAGTTGTTGCATTAGCTCATCGCACTGCTTTTCCAATCGCTTATGTTTTATGGTATTTTTTTCCAGCTCGCTTACTAGCTGCCTTATATCTTCTACAGTGTGAAGACTATCACCTTCCAAGGAATTGCATTTAGCGTGCACATGCATATAAGTCGAGACAAACTGGTCTAGTTGTATTTTCAGGATTTGAAGGTCTTTGGGAGCAGTTCCTATGTTGTTGGGACCGATTGGCTGTTCGATGTATGCATTGATTGTTTTTAGCATTTGTATCAAAAACTGGTTTTGAGCAGTGAGCTGCTCACATTTAGCAGACATTTCCAGCTTGGACGCTTTCAATTGGTTCCATATTCTCATCAGCATATTTTCCACCTCCTCTAAGCCGTTTTCGCCGCCTGATATTGTAGCTATCTTTGTGTTAACTTGGCCGCTGAGTCGGTCAAGGAAAAGCTTTAGCTGCTTTTGAGCGTCGGTTAGCTGCGCCTGCTTCTCAGCGAACTTTAATTCTTGAGTTTGAATAATCTTCTCTTGCTCGGCAGCATCTGCACTGCCTACGGGAGTTCGATTCAGTCAATGCGATCTTGTAGAGTACGTTGTTGATTGCCGAATTTAATCAATCCTTCGTTCAGCTGCACAAGTCGCTTATCTTTTTTTGTGCTTTCAATTTCCATATTGAGTAGCTTCTCATTGCTAGCCATCAAGTTGGACTGACTCTCCTCTAACTCCTTAGCCAGCTTCTCAGCGTTAATCTTTAAATGCTGAATATTCTCTTCGTGGCGCGCACATTGCTGAGTGTGTATGTTGGACTGATCCTGCAGTTCCTTCACACGTTGCCTCTCATGCATATAGCTAAAGAACAACTTGTCGATACTGCACCCAATTAAGTTTAAGAGTTGCACATCATCATTGGATTTTGCTGGCATCTCCAGTTGATCCTGCTGTGCGATCTTTACAAATCCATCCAAAATGCGTGCTATTCCCTCCCTGATGGCCGTCAGTTGCTCACGCAGTTCATCATTCTCCTTCTCCTTCTCACGCAATTGTTTATCTATAACAGAGCAAGCTAAATTTTCAGGGGTGGTATTGATACCGCTCATTCGGCCAGCAGAGGTATCCGGCAGATCCCATGAGGCATCCAGCAGATCCGATGAGGCATCCAGCACCTCGCGACCCTTATGCAGCTCGTCACGAGTTTGTTTTAGCCACTGCTCCAGCTCCAGTTTGTCGCTCTGCAGACAGGCAATGGTCTCCTCCTTCAGAGCCAACATGAGAGCAAAGCTCTCCGAATGCAGCTCCAACACATTTACTTTCTCAACACAGACCCGCAACTCTTTCTCTGAAAGTTCCAGCTGTGGAAAAAGTATTTCAGAAGAAAATGAATGAACATGATATATTTATGTCTTATATATGTTATATACTCTCGGTATTAAAACCTCCTCAATAAAACTTGGTTCAGATGCCTGAATGTCGCATTTGGCATTATTTTAATCAAATATGATACAGAGGGCATTAAATGTCTTCATTATCACATATACTAATTAAAAGACTTTGCACACATTACGATTGTTTGAAAAATCTCACTGACTTAAATCATTCAAGGTTTCATCGTGTTATCATACCTTTTGCAAACAATTAGATGTCCATAAATTCTAAGTGCACTTGTTCTGCATAAATACCTAAACATAAGTACTCTAATCGCATACATTCGTACCAATTTGTGCAATATTTACTAGTGTTTGTCGTTGCCGACAGAAGAAAATATAGCCCAGAGTATTATTGTATTCTATATATTCGAGTTTACCTTGGCAGACACTTTGTCATGTTTGGCTCTCAGCTCCAGCATCTGTTCATCTCGATCGGCAATAATAGCATCCTTGTTGCTTAGTTCCTTGTGAAGCTGTCGCTTTAGCTGAAAATCAGTTTAGGTAGTGGTAAACAAATAATAATCGCTGATTCAGGTAGGCGCAGCATATTAATGCATCAGTCCGTTCTACCTGTCTGCCACCGGAATTTTACTTACGTTGTCAACTTCATTGGTCACAATGTTATTCGTGCAACTATCCTCGTCGTTTTCTTTTTGCAGGGCGGCTTTCTGCTGGGTGAATTGCTTGATCTCTAAAATTTGAAAACAAACAAAAATTAAAGGGCCCAAATGAAAATGTTCCCCTAATATGTATGTTTATTTCTCATACTTTCACCAAGCGACTTTATGAATTTTTCGTCTTCTATAATTTGCTCCTCTAGAAAAGTCTTTTCATACCGCTCCGTTTCCAATTCAGCCTGCACATGTAATTCAAATGTAATTGTACGGAAATTAGCACACCAGCACCAGCACTTACCCTCAATCCAAGGAGCTCACGCGTACTCTGTTCGAGCAGCTTAGTTCTTGGTGTTGACGGATCCGTGCACCCAATCGCATCATTGTCGATTGGCGTCGAGTCCGTCGTGCTGCTGCTGGCCAGTGCCGTCACTGAACTGTTTGTATTGCTTTCACTATCTTCGCGAATATTTCGAATGATCTGGCGCAAACGATTGCGAGTCAGCTCCGGTTCGTTGGCAATCTGCTCGAAGAAGTCAACGAGGCACTGATGCACTGTTGTCGGTAAATCATAGCAGACATTATGAAAATATGGGATCAGACTCTGAATGCACGTGTAGTGCATTAGAAGTGTGTACACATAAATATAGTCATCGTTTGCTAGACGGCCATCGTGTTCAAAATGTGGCACAAAATCCGGATAGTTACCTGCAAATAATATATAATTTCATATTTGATGCTGATCTTTAAATTCACACGTACGTTGGAGAAAAGTTTTTAGTGACCCTAGACGCGGAGCAGTGGGCTCAACTCCAGAGTACTGTACATTGTCAAGAAATACCTCGATATCAGAATCTTCTAGACGTGAAATGTTTTCGATGAAATTGCATTTTTGCACCTGCATTTAGAAAAATAAGTGCATTAGGTATGTATGTATCTTCTCTTTATGGTTCTGTCAACGGTTATTCGGTTCTCTTTATGGTTAGCCGGAAAACTTACCCACTGCAACAATAACGTTTTCCACACAGGCAATTTCATTTTAAATTATATGTAACACAAAACAGGGATACCCACAAAAGAATATTAGCGTGGAATGCGCGCTTGCGTCGTTAACTTCTTATTATTTTAAACTATTATACAAACAAGTTTTTAATTTACTAATATTATTGATAAGCTGATTTCAAAGTGTTCACAGTTTACTATGACTTTCATTTGATTTCACAAAAATACTTAGAACAACAAACTTGGATTCTCGACGCTAACAAAAAAGGCGCGCTTGCTGCGAATTGCGATGCTTCTTAGGTATCGAATACTTTCTAATATGTGATTAAACTACAAACAGCAAGCATAATGTCACCTGATTTTTAACTATTATCTTCTTGCATATATTTTTACTGCTACTACTACTTATAATGGATAATTGAGAGAAAACAAAGCTTAATTTAGAAAAACAAAACGTCCCCTTATATCAAAAGCGAATCTGCTTGGTCGGATGACAACCACAAACAATTAAATAAATGTATGAACCATATACATATATGTATACATTTGCATATATTTAATATAAATTTAATGAAAGTAACTTAATAACATATGGAATTAGTAATAAGAAACTATGCATTCTTATTTATACATTATTGATATGTGTACAATTTTTCTGGTTGATCGATAAATTTATTGTTGCATGAAAACCAGAAAAATATGTCATTATCGCATCATTTGACGTGTCAAACAAGCACACAAAATTATATACATACAAACATGAAAATCTACATACATGGCATAAGCAACGTTTATCATATCATATATTTTTACACATTGACATATTTCGAAGACATTGGGTACTCTATTAACATATCATTTTATGAAATGCAAAAAAAAAAAAAATAATAATAATGGTTATCCTATGAGCAAAATATTTATTGAATATGCTAATTTTGAGACTTTATAATTTATAGTTTAAATTAATATGCTAATCGAGCTATTTGCAGCTCTTTCCACTGAATTCCGAATTCAATTGTACAAAAGGACGCTCAAGGTTTTGTGATCTCAATGGCTGTTAAGCACGGCTACTTGCGTTTAAATATATTGCTGAGGCTGCGATTAGGCTGCGAGTTCTGTAATGGAATATAATGGAATTTATAAATGTCAAATAATACATACCACTTGAAAAAATTTAATTGCAAATGGTCTGTATAAGAGCTCGGCAATCAAGTATAGAAGTACTATTCAGCTATTGAGATGCTCATTTTGGCAGCGAACATCAACAGTATTACCACTACAACAAGCAACAGATATTTTCTGTTACCAATGCAATGCCAGAGTTGCGATAAAATAGTGTCATTTGGTTGAGACACCACACGCGACTCTGGTTGGTTGGTTTCCGACTCGGATTCGATCTCGCCGCCCATATGCCTGGCCTGATCAAAGCATTGAAAGCGATGTTGTTTTACCTTGGTGCGCTGCAGCAGGCGCTGCCGACTTCCTGTTGCACGTCCGCCATTTTTACTGGGCGTTGGTGGACCCGGCCTCTTGTAATGAGTGCCCATCGACTTTTTACGCGTACCTGTACAGTTGCCACCCGTTGTGCTCAGCAGCGCGCTCATGTTATCGTCCAGGCCGTGTGGCCCGTCCTGTTGGGGGTGAGAGCAGAATACGGTAAATACATTTCTCAAGTTCATTCTCAGTAAAATGATTTTGAACAGAGACAGACGCATTAACATCAACATCAACTATAAACAACACAGAAACAACAGGACACATTTCGGAACGGGTTGGAGAGAATCTAAACATACATATGCAAGTGGGCTGACTTTAATAGTCGTCTGCTGTCTAAATAGATTATATAAGCTACATATGTCAATTGTAACCACTTTGCGTCCACTTGTGCCTTGAGCAGAATTCCGAGCGGGGTGCTGCTACTAAGGGTGTTGATGTTGTTGTCGTTGTTGTTGTTTATTTTTGTTTGCCACTTTATCCGTCGGCTTACTTTGAGATCGCTTTCTTGGCTACCCAAGTCATACTGTGCCGCATGGGTGCTCTTCAAATGCGGCGGTTGCAACGAGATGCGATATTGCACTTCTTCAGTGCTATATGTGCGGTGAAAGATGGGATGTAGATAAGTGACAAATTGTTGTTGATGCAGAAGTAACAGGCACTTACGTCATGTCCGGGACACGGCCAAGCTTAAGATCTGTGAGGTAGGTGTTATTAAACACCTCACCCTCCTCATCTTCCATGGCCAGATTGCTGCCCAGATTGGCAGACGGGGCGCTTGGCCGCTTAAACGGGTGCCAGTCATCGCTGGGAGAAGAAGTGGGGGCCGCCGTTTCGGTCTCGTGTAGGTGCCGCAGCTTGGTACTGAGTATGGCATATTTCTTCTTTTGCTTCAAAATTATTTCATTGAGACGCACAATCTGAGCAGATAGAGCACGCGTCTGTTCGTCATATTTGTTGTTCTGGAAAATGTTATAGGGAGTGATAGAGATTACAACCATACTATTAACATGGCATGACGTAATCAACTTACCTGTGCAGTCAGTTTTTCCAGTTGCGCCTGGTTGCTGGTCGCACCGCGCTCCTGCTCCTCCTTATACACTGCCCGCTACATTTGTCAGGTTGTGTGGTTTGAGACACAATAGCGTAGTGGGGTTAGTGGTGAACGATGAGTTGTGGGAGAAGTCAAGGCAAAAAGGGGGAGAAACGACACCGACAAAGAGAGGTCACGATGCCAAGTCACTGGACAGCTAACTAACTTAACCTAGACTAATACAAGTATACTCGTTCAAAATAACACATAGCTAATCAAAAAACAAAAACACAAACAAAAAAAACTAAACAAACGGTAAAAACGAAAGTGGCACCTCCGCTTCTGTGTTTAAAACTCAATTGGTTTTCTAGTCTTTACATCGATATAAACATTGTTGCTCAAAAATATAATATACGTTATGCTCAGAAGGACCAACAACATAATCAAAAATTTGAAACAGATAATGTGGTACGAACTCTCGACTTTCTTGAAAGAAGTCCCCTCTGCGTTTGTGTGTGTTTGTGTGTGGTTATCAGATTTGCCCACCTTACTTAAATCTAACGATACGAGACTTTTGGACTTGAATTTTTTGAAATGTTATTAGTTGTATTTTGGGAGTGAAAAGGGAAGAGAAGAGGAAACAGAGAAAAATAGTTATAAATTCCATATGATAAAAATCTACTTAATCTACTTATTTCATTGTTTGCATGTCCCCTCTCTCTCTCCGTTGATGATGCCAGTAAAAACTGTAGACGCAGAACTAACACCTAACACACCACACACACACACAACAAAATAGGAAAATGTAAACACTACAACACTAACACCCAGTATGTATTTAAAGAGATAGCAAAATTACAAGACCATGCAAATTTACAACTAAACCTTATTTACATATAATCGCACTAGTCCTGACGTATGAAGCTAATATGACACGAATAAAAGATAATGTTGCAGTTTTTAATGAGTACATTTTCATTTATATTATTACTTTAAGATTTGCTCACCAATCATTAATCGCAGTGCATACAGTTGAAAGTTAAGGATTTCAAAATAATATTGATGTATTTATACTCAATTAATATTGACCACAAAAATTGGCACACTGCGGTAACAAATGGTTAATTGGTTAAACTGTCGACTCAGTTGGCAATAGAAATGAAAGAAATGTGCTGCCACAGTTCATGTACGATGATGATGATCTCAAATTAATATTGGTATTTTGAAGACTGCAATTTTAGGCTCACCTTTCTTATAATGTCATATCGGGCTTGTAAAGAACGCTTAGGATTAAAATACATGGCAACAGTTGTGGTGACGCAAGAGGTATTTGGAAACGCCGGCGACAGTTAATGCCACCATGCCATACAGTAAGGAAATACATAATACGGAACGCATCAAACGTGTACTTACCATTTTGGACTTCATCTTTTCTAATTTGCCTTCCAATTCGAGACGCTGATCCTTGAGTTTCTGCTCACAGCGACCAATCTCTTCTTTGGCATCGCGATACTTTGCCTGCAATATCTGGCAATCGAGCTCCATCTGATGTTCTTTAGCCTTCTGCTTATTAATTTGGTCCAGTGCTATGCGATTCTCCCTGTGCAAAGCGTCCAAAAGGGTTTCGTTGCTGTTGCGAATCTCAATATTATCCGCAAGGCTCTCTTCTAGCTGGTCCTTCAGTGCCTTCAGTTTGCGCTGGTAATGCGATTCGCGTTCACTTGACTTTTCGCGCTCAGATTTCAGATGTTTTAACTTATCATCCAAATCACACTGCAGCGCCTTTTTCGCCTCCAGCTCCAGCATCATTTTGGCAATGGTATCGTTGGTTACGTCTTTTAACTCCCCAATTTGCTTCTGTTGCTGATCAATGGCCAAGTTTAGGGCGCCAATCTGGAGACGTAGACGGGTATTTTCCTCTTCGGTTCCCGAAAGAACCTTCTTGTCAGCATTGTCGCGCGTTTTTTCAAGCTTTATCTTCCGTTCATGCTTCTGCTCTAGACTCTGTATTTTCATATATTGCTGTTCTAGGCTGGACAGCTTCTCCTCCGATCGATTTGCACGCTCCTTGCTCGTTCGCAGTTCCAATTGCAAACCTTCCTTCTCATTTTGCATTGCATTGAGAAGTTTTGCTTGCTCCTCATGTGCGAATTTGATCTGAGCTAATTCACGTTGTGTTTTGGATACAATGGCTTGCTGTTCGCCCAGCTTAATCACTGTTCTCTCCAAGCGCTTGGTATGCGAATCCAGCTGCGTTTTACTCTTCTCCAGCTCTAGCTCCCGTTGAGCAAGCATGCCCTTGACTGTTTCCAGTTCCTTCTCGACAGTGTACTTCTGCGCCTTGGTCATTACCATCTCCTGACACATCAGCTTTAGCTTCTGCAACTCTTTGCCAAGTTCACTTTGAATGCTAGTCTTGCCAGCTTTCTCCACTTGCAACTCTTGAGTTACCTTTTCGCATTGCTCATTCTTCTCCTGCAGTTGCTGCATTAGCTCATCGCACTGCCTTTGCAAACCTTTTTGGAGAGATTCTCGCTCGTGCAACTGTTGCTCCTTAGCCTTCTCCGCAAGCTCGAGTTTCTGAAGCTCCATTTTAAGTTCACTTTCAATTGTAGTCTTGCTTGCTTTCTCCACTTGCAACTCTTGAGTTACCTTTTCGCATTGCTCATTCTTCTCCTGCAGTTGCTGCATTAGCTCATGGCACTGCCTTTGCAAACCTTTTTGGAGAGATTCTCGCTCGTGCAACTGTTGCTCCTTAGCCTTCTGCGCAAGCTCGAGTTTCTGAAGCTCCATTTTAAGTTCACTTTCAATTGTAGTCTTGCTTGCTTTCTCCACTTGCAACTCTTGAGTTACCTTTTCGTATTGCTCATTCTTCTCCTGCAGTTGCTGCATTAGCTCATCGCACTGCCTTTGCAAACCTTTTTGGAGAGATTCTCGCTCGTGCAACTGTTGCTCCTTAGCCTTCTCCGCAAGCTCGAGTTTCTGAACCTCCATTTTAAGGTCACTTTCAATTGTAGTCTTGCTTGCTTTCTCCACTTGCAACTCTTGAGTTACCTTTTCGCATTGCTCATTCTTCTCCTGCAGTTGCTGCATTAGCTCATGGCACTGCCTTTGCAAACCTTTTTGGAGAGATTCTCGCTCGTGCAACTGTTGCTCCTTAGCCTTCTGCGCAAGCTCGAGTTTCTGAACCTCCATTTTAAGGTCACTTTCAATTGTAGTCTTGCTTGCTTTCTCCACTTGCAACTCTTGAGTTACCTTTTCGCATTGCTCATTCTTCTCCTGCAGTTGCTGCATTAACTCATCGCGCTCCCTTCGCAAATCTTCTAGAAGAGATTCTCGGTCGAGCAACTGTTGCTCCTGGGCTATTTCCATCTCCTGACACTTCAGCTTAAGCGTCTGCAACTCTTTGCCAAGTTCACTTTCAATTGTAGTCTTGCCAGCTTTCCCCACTTGCAACTCTTGAGTTACCTTTTCGCATTGCTCATTCTTCTCCTGCAGTTGCTGCATTAGCTCATGGCACTGCCTTTGCAAACCTTTTTGGAGAGATTCTCGCTCGTGCAACTGTTGCTCCTTAGCCTTCTGCGCAAGCTCGAGTTTCTGAAGCTCCATTTTAAGGTCACTTTCAATTGTAGTCTTGCATGCTTTCTCCAATTGCAACTCTTCAGTTATCTTTTCGTATTCCTTGGACTTATGCTGCAGTTGCTGCATTAACTCATCGCGCTCCCTTCGCAAATCTTCTAGAAGAGATTCTCGGTCGAGCAACTGTTGCTCCTGGGCTATTTCCATCTCCTGACTCTTCAGCTTTAGCGTCTGCAACTCTTTGCCAAGTTCACTTTCAATTGTAGTCTTGCTTGCTTTCTCCACTTGCAACTCTTGAGTTACCTTTTCGCATTGCTCATTCATCTCCTGCAGTTGTTGCATTAGCTCATCGCACTGCTTTTCCAATCGCTTATGTTTTATGGTATTTTTTTCCAGCTCGCTTACTAGCTGCCTTATATCTTCTACAGTGTGAAGACTATCACCTTCCATGGAATTGCATTTAGCGTGCACATGCATATATGTCGAGACAAACTGGTCTAGTTGTATTTTCAGGATTTGAAGGTCTTTGGGAGCAGTTCCTATGTTGTTGGGACCGATTGGCTGTTCGATGTATGCATTGATTGTTTTTAGCATTTGTATCAAAAACTGGTTTTGAGCAGTGAGCTGCTCACATTTAGCAGACATTTCCAGCTTGGACGCTTTCAATTGGTTCCATATTCTCATCAGCATATTTTCCACCTCCTCTAAGCCGTTTTCGCCGCCTGATATTGTAGCTATCTTTGTGTTAACTTGGCCGCTGAGTCGGTCAAGGAAAAGCTTTAGCTGCTTTTGAGCGTCGGTTAGCTGCGCCTGCTTCTCAGCGAACTTTAATTCTTGAGTTTGAATAATCTTCTCTTGCTCGGACAGCATCTGGCACTGCCTACGTGAGAGTTCGGATTCAGTGGCAATGCGATCTTGTAGAGTACGTTGTTGATTGCCGAATTTAATCAATCCTTCGTTCAGCTGCACAAGTCGCTTATCTTTTTTTGTGCTTTCAATTTCCATATTGAGTAGCTTCTCATTGCTAGCCATCAAGTTGGACTGACTCTCCTCTAACTCCCTAGCCAGCTTCTCAGCGTTAATCTTTAAATGCTGAATATTCTCTTCGTGGCGCGCACATTGCTGAGTGTGTATGTTGGACTGATCCTGCAGTTCCTTCACACGTTGCCTCTCATGCATATAGCTAAAGAACAACTTGTCGATACTGCACCCAATTAAGTTTAAGAGTTGCACATCATCATTGGATTTTGCAGGCATCTCCAGTTGATCCTGCTGTGCGATCTTTACAATTCCGTCCAAAATGCGTGTTATTCCCTCCCTGATGGCCGTCAATTGCTCACGCAGTTTATCATTCTCCTGCTCCTTCTCACGCAATTGTTTATCTATAACAGAGCAAGCTAAATTTTCAGGCGTGGTATTGATACCGCTCATTCGGCCAGCAGAGGTATCCGGCAGATCCGATGAGGCATCCAGCAGATCCGATGAGGCATCCAGAAGATCCGATGAGGCATCCAGCACCTCGCGACCCTTATGCAGCTCGTCACGAGTTTGTTTTAGACACTGCTCCAGCTCCAGTTTGTCGTTCTGCAGACAGGCAATGGTCTCCTCCTTCATAGCCAACATGGGAGCAAAGCTCTCCGAATGCAGCTCCAACACATTTATTTTCTCAACACAGATCCGCAACTGTTTCTCTGAAAGTTTCAGCTGTGGAAAAAGTATTTTAAAAGAAAATGAATGAACATGATATATTTATGTCTTATATATGTTATATACTCTCGGTATTAAAACCTCCTCAATAAAACTTGGTTCAGATGCCTGAATGTCGCATTTGGCATTATTTTAATCAAATATGATACAGAGGGCATTAAATGTCTTCATTATCACATATACTAATTAAAAGACTTTGCACACATTACGATTGTTTGAAAAATCTCACTGACTTAAATCATTCAAGGTTTCATCGTGTTATCATACCTTTTGCAAACAATTAGATGTCCATAAATTCTAAGTGCACTTGTTCTGCATAAATACCTAAAAATAAGTACTCTAATCGCATACATTCGTACCAATTTGTGCAATATTTACTAGTTTTGTTTGTACAAAGTTGCCGACAGAAGAAAATATAGCCGAGAGTATAATTGTATTCTATATATTCGAGTTTACCTTGGCAGACACTTTGTCATGTTTGGCTCTCAGCTCCAGCATCTGTTCATCTCGATCGGCAATAATAGCATCCTTGTTGCTTAGTTCCTTGTGAAGCTGTCGCTTTAGCTGAAAATCAGTTTAGGTAGTGGTAAACAAATAATAGTCGCTGATTCAGGTAGGCGCAGCATATTAATGCATCAGTCCGTTCTACCTGTCTGCCACCGGAATTTTACTTACGTTGTCAACTTCATTGGTCACAATGTTATTCGTGCAACTTTCCTCGTCGTTTTCTTTTTGAAGGGCGGCTTTCTGCTGGGTCAATTGCTTGATTTCTAAAATTTGAAACAAACAAAAATTAAAAGACCCAAATGAAAATCTTCCTTAATATGTAAGTTTATTTCCCATACTTTCACCAAGCGACTTTATCAATTTTTCGTCTTCAATAATTTGCTCCTCTAGAAAAGTCTTTTCATACCGCTCCGTTGCCAATTCAGCCTGCAAATGTAATTCAAATGTAATTGTACGGAAATTAGCACATCACCACCAGCACTTACCCTCAATCCAAGGAGCTCACGCGTTCTCTGTTCGAGCAGCTTAGTTCTTGGTGTTGACGGAACCGGTATTTGGCTGGCGTCACATAAGCTATGCAGCTTCTTTTGGACGGGCGACAGCGTCACAGGATTCGTACACCCAATCGCATCATTGTCGATTGGCGTCGAGTCCGGCGTGCTACTGCTGGCCAGTGCCGTCACTAAACTGTTTGTATTGCTTTCACAATCTTCGCGAATATTTCGAATGATCTGGCGCAAACGATTGCGAGTCAGCTCCGGTTCATTGACAAGCTGTTTAAAGAAGACAACGATACACTGCTGCATTGTTTTTGGCAAATCGTTGCAGATATTATGAAAATATGTGATCGGACTCTGAATGCACGTGTAATGCATTAGAAGTGTGTACACATAAATGTAATCTTCGTTTGCTAGGCGGCCATCGTGCTCAAAATGTGGCTCAAAATTCGGATAGTTATCTGCAAATAATATTTAATTACATATGTAAGCATACATGATATATATGTGCTAAATTTGATGCTGATCTTTAAATTCACACGTACCTTGAAGAAAAGTTTTTAGTGACCCTAAAAACGGAGTAATGTTTAAGGGCGACGCCGACTGTTTGACGGCTGTCTCACATCCAGCATACTGCATATTGGCAAAAAATGCCTCGATATCAGAATCTTCTAAACGTGAAATGTTTTCGATGAAATTGCATTTTTGCACCTGCATTTAGAAAAATAAGTGCATTAGGTATGTATGTATCTTCTCTTTATGGTTCTGTCAATGGTTAGCCGGTTCTCTTTATGGTTAGCCGGAAAACTTACCCACTGCAACAATAACGTTTTCCACACAGGCAATTCCATTTTAACTTATATGTAACACAAAACAGGGATACCCACAAAAGAATATTAGCATGGAATGCGCGCTTGCTTCATTAACTTCTTATTATTTTAAACTATTATACAAACAAGTTTTTAATTTACTAATATTATTGATAAGCGAATTTTAAAACTGTTCACAGTTTTCTATGACTTTCACTTGATTTTACAAAAATACTTAGAACAACAAACTTGGATTCTCGACGCTAACAAAATAAGCGCGCTTGCTGCGAATTGCGATACTTCTTAGGTATCGAGTACTTTTACTGTACTCGCACTCTCAACTTGCAACAGAGTTGCTTTGATATATAACGTTGTGATCGATTGACATAATTTATTAATTTTGATAGTAACTAAACATTATATAAGTTTATAAATATTTTGGATAATTTTTAACCTTTTTAAGTTTGGGTCATTGCCATTTTGGAAATTATTTTTTATTGATTTTTGTAATCGATAGATGACATCTCTGCTCCCACTATCGTTAAATGACCATCGATCTGCACCGATATCGCTGTGAGAAATATACCAAAACAATAACTACAATTAAAAAATACTAACTGTCATTTATAACTTTGTTCAACATAAAAAATGCGAAAGCCCTTTGTTTAAACACAAAATTAACTTTAGTGGACGCATGAGTCCTTTTGGAGAGTATTATAATTTTGTCATACAATTTGGAATGCATTGAAGGAGGATTAAAGACTATTTTTTCTTGATCAGCTTCACTAGATAAGTCGATATAGCCATGACTGACCTTATTCAGCTTTAACTCTGTCTTAATGAAGGATTCAACCAGATGAGATATAGGACAAATCCGTAGAAAGATTTATTTCATTAGACAAGGTTTATTTACACTTTTTGATATGGCGCTCGACTAGAGCAGTCATACTCGTTTACAATACATATATTAACTTCAGCCCGCACTTAATGCCTATGGCACTGAGCTCATGTGCTTCAATTGTGGTGTAGGTAATGTCTCAAGACGTTGCATACGTTTTCTCTTCTCGCTTAATTCAACTGCTGTTGAAGGTTTTGGTGCAACCATATCCGTATCCACGCTGTCGCACTGCATCTCTAATAGCTTAACATGATCAATTGTTTGACCAAAGAGCTTTTGTCTGAAGCTCGGTCTCTTGGTGCCCAAACGGTGAACTTTAACGTCAGCTGTCAGACCCAATCCATCGGGTTTCAATTCATGCTCCCTCTGGCGTTGTCTATGACGCCTTTGCTTCTTGCGATGCTCGGTGTCAGAAGCTAGTTCATTGACATATTGCAGACTACTGGATGCGCTGCCTTTATGTGAATGCTTCATGCGCGTGTGCTTCTTCTCCAACTCACACTTGTTTTTCAACGCCACTTCCTCAATATGCCGTTCCTACAAAGCAAAGAGAAAGACAGAAGTGCAGCATAGAAATAAAATAATAATATGAAATGGTGTAAATATGCATTATATATGTACATACTACATACAGTATGTACAATATGAGATCTTCTCCCTGTGGTACCTACAAACATGGCGCGCTTGTGCTTATCACGCTTTGCCAGGACAACCACCCATGCGCCGTAGAAGAGCATAATGCCAGCCGGCACTAGGAAGCCAGACAACGCGGCAGGTTTGCGTTTCAGAGCATGATACAGAGCCATAAAGATCACTGCAAATGGAAAGAGGAATATATATTTTTCATTCATGATATATTTTTACATATATGTATATGTATATTTACATGGGACAATTTGAACCTGTCCCTTCGTTAAATTATAAAATTTTGTAAATTTCAAAAGCCAAAAACTAATAAAAACTTGTGGAAACAATAATACGCAGTTTATAACCTATTCAATTTCACGTGTACGTTTAAAGCACTTTTTCTTTGAGTAGTATTTACATTAATTTAAGTATGCATGTGTGAATAGTTTTGCGCTGACTGGTTGCTGTAATTGAACTTCGCACAATGCTCGGGTATCCGAATTCCGCGTGCCAAAATGCAAATTACTTGCATAAAAACTAATATTTGATGCGGCGACTTCATGTCTTGCGGCTGTTTAGCTTTCTGATAAAATTAAAGCAGATTTGTTTACTTTTTTATGTGGTAGATACATATTTGCAATTTGCTCATACGCAAAATGAATTTGGATGAAATTTTCCATAAAAAATGGAAGTATATTGTGGTAAAAGTTCGATTGAGTACATATTATTGCACATATGTGTACATATGTATGCATTAAGTTATATTTTATTTTATATGTTAGCTTATAAAATTAGCTTAAGACACGAATGTTTGTTGTGCTAACAATTCTAAATATAGTGCACTATAAATATGTATATATGCGATTATCTATTGCTGCTTACCCAGAAAGGCAACAATCACAGCCACCAAACGTCCGTTGGCCTTACGCTCTTCCTGCAAAGGAGAAGAAAGTTCAGAAATGAATTCCATTCTATATGGAATACATATACATACATGTGTAAATCGCACACATACTACTAAAAAGAAGTTAAGATTTTGTGTGAGTGTATGTACATGCATTGTTTAATATGAATGTTTGTGCATATGTACGTTTATATACTGAGTCATAATGGCCAGGGCTACAAGTATGGCCCATAAAATCATTGTTTATAGTGTAGCGCTCCGACAAGATTTGATGATCTGCATATATCCATTAGTACATCTATTTAAATATGTGCAATGTATATACATACATATGAATTTGTGTAACGAATCTAGAAGAATGAAAATTGAATATTTGATGACGTCGTACTGTTATTTACAAGCTGAAGCTTCTACAGGTTCGACCATGCTTATGATTGATGACGCCTCATAATTGAAAATTCTATGATTGCATTTGGATTTCGTGATAGGTGTAAAATTCCAAAACTGTTGGGATTCTGTTGAGACTGTTAACTTACTCGCGATTTCATATCAAGTATTTCCTTGAGATTCTCTTGGATGATCTCGTCCTCCGTCATTGAGGTCAAACTTTTCCGGGGCATCAATGCAGTTACGTCGTCTGGTGACTTTGGCACTGATTCGGTTTTCGCCATTGGTGTAGTTGTTATTGATGTTGTTGTGTTTGTAACTGTTATTTTTGGCGTATGCATCACCGATTTTGTGATTGTTGCTGTTGCAGGACGCACTGCATTCGAATGGGAAGGAGTATTTGTTGCCATTGAACTTGTAAGTTGTAATGATAGAATCGTAGTTCACTTTGGTTGAACACAAACACAAAATATCAGATTTAAAGTG
Organism: Drosophila kokeensis; assembly: GCA_035042145.1. Lineage (NCBI taxonomy): Eukaryota > Metazoa > Arthropoda > Insecta > Diptera > Drosophilidae > Drosophila > Drosophila kokeensis. The sequence continues at coordinate 25,485 of JAWNLT010000198.1, forward strand.
AAATTTTCTTTTTGGAACAATGCGCACAATCTCTATAGAGTCGGTTCTATGAATGACATTCGGCCTGGAGCGAAGAAGAATCGACAATGACGATCATCGTTCGGTCGGATGTAGACCGAAGCAATGCTCCCCAGCGTAGATGTTGCCATCGTTTGATGTTTTTATTGTTGCCATAACTTCCATCTCTTCATCCGTGCGAAATGTGTACGTTTCGGAACGTTTCTGTGGCCGAGAATTTGTTTTTAAGTATGTATTGTATCCAGTAACAATAACAACAACAAAAATAGCAACAACAAGAACAGCACATTCACTGTTTCTGTTTATTTACACTGCAGTAAATGATTTGGTAGTTCCTTGCTTGCGTCTGTGTGAGAGTAAATATACAGCAGAGTACTTGTGAGCACGAGCAAAGAACATTTACATACATATATACACAGTTTTGTACATAGGTATTTATACAAATGTTAACACATATATCTAAACGATAATGTACTCACAGATATGCGCAACATTTTAATTAAACAATGTCTTTTTTATGAAATGTTGACCAAAACAAAAATATAAAAAAGAAATACAATTATAAGAAACATATGAGTTAAAAACTTTTCGGTGATGACTTTGGTTTTTTTTTTGGGTACTTTTGATTTATCCTTTCGGCCTCTGGAAAGTGTTAATTGGACAACTACTATTTAAAATATAAATTTATTTGAATTCTGACAAAAATATATACATGAATAATAATTACAAAATGAAAAAAGGCGGCATACGGATTAATTTACGAAAAAAATGATATCAGTAAAAAGAAAACAAATTTTTAGTGAAGTTAGTGGAATAGAAATAGAAGGAAAAATATATACAAAATACAAGCTCTTACATTAAAAGCTTAAGTACTTTGAGAAAACACCTGAATCATAAAAAAAACCATCGTAGTACTAAAGACAATTTCATTTGTGGACGAGAATTAGTGTCTCGCTTGCTTCACACAATTGAACCTGTTTTGAATTTAGCGCTTATTATTCACAGATGTTTGAAGAACAGTCTGGCCATTTTTCCGACTCGCTTGCCAGCTCATCCGTGGCGCTCTGCCAATTTATCGATGTGGTGTTGCCACAATTTCACCCGTTTCGAACATTTTGTTGCAATGCAGATAGGACAACAAAACTATTTGTCGGCATTGTGCGTGAATCCCTTTGGCAGCTGCTCAGAAAACACAAAGAATATCATCAAAGAACGGTCGCCAGTAAAAACAATTCATTTGTTCATGTTTCAACATTTTATAAGCTAATGCAGTAATCTAATAATCTGGCAACACTGATCGTGACGCACACAAACACCCACGAGCAAGCAATCCAAGCAAAGCACTTTCCGAAAGTGTCTGCGCTCCTCTAAAGACGATGTGAAGAAGTTAACGACGCAACCAGGACGCGATTCATAACCGCTTTTGCGCGGCTGCAGCCAGAGCCAATTATTTGAAGACATTGTTGCTTGCCTGTCAGTATCATTTTCATCTTTTCCATATCCAGTTAACAAGTCCGTCCGCCCGTGACGTACCGTCGGAATGGCTCACTCACATTGCGAACGAGAACGGGGCTCAGGCCCCCTACCGAACCGTTGGCTTTACTGTCCACGAAAAAGTGATAAAATTATCGCGGAGCGGTTTCTCGCATTCAAAACGCCACTAAATCAATCCTTTCAAGACAAGATGCCCATTGAATGCACCTTTCGTCCCGAGATGCTTTTCGATTATTGCAAGACACTCAAGGTAAGAGTTGTCCTAGATGCATTCCAAATATAAATACATATGACGTAGATACATGCAAACATATGTTATACTATTCATCTCTTTACAACCCACTCGGCTCTGCAGTTAAAGTTGGGCCTTTGGATCGATTTGACAAATACAAAACGATTCTATGACCGCAGCACGGTGGAGGAGCGAGGAGCACAATATATTAAGCTGCAGTGTCGCGGTCATGGCGAAACACCATCGCCGGAGCAGACGCGCAGTTTCATTGAGCTGGTTGATAATTTTATTAATGAGCGGCCATTCGATGTGATTGCTGTGCACTGCACCCACGGCTTTAATCGAACGGGCTTCCTAATCGTCTCTTATATGGTGGAACGTCTGGATTGCTCTGTAGAAGCCGCACTTGCCGTATTTGCCAATGCACGGCAGCCCGGCATCTACAAGCAGGATTATATTAATGAGCTATTTCGACGCTATGAGGTAGAGGAGGATGCTCCCCAAGCTCCAGAGCAGCCCAATTGGTGCTTGGAGTATGATGACAGCAATGGTAATGACGACGCTGTCAGCAATTCCAACAATAAACGCCGCTTCGATGACAATTGTTCATCCACCTCACAGCAAGCTGCGGCCGCAGGTGCAGCTGGAAGTGGAACGGCCGCAGAAGATGAAGACAATGACGATGATGCCGAGTCAAATGCGAATGGTGAGGACGGTGCCGCTGCTGGCGATGGACCCCAGAAAAAGAAGCGACGACGTGAGATGGTTGTTAGGAATGCAGAATTTATGGCTGGTGTACCCGGTGTGCGGCAAATAATAGACCAGCCGCGTCTTACTGGGCTACAGCACAAGGTACAAGACTGGTGCCATTGGCAGAAGAGTGGCTTTCCGGGCGCTCAGCCTGTTTCGATGGACAAGCACAACATCAAGAGACTCAGCGAGATGCCGTACAGAGTTTCATGGAAGGCGGACGGTACACGATACATGATGCTCATTGATGGACGCGAGGAGATCTATTTCTTCGATCGCAATAACTCCTGCTTTCAGGTGGAAAATATGACCTTTGTGCATGGCAAAAATCTGCATGAACATCTCGATGGCACACTGCTGGATGGTGTAAGTTAGCGTTAACAAATGTATTTACAAATGTATTAAATTTAAATGCATAGATTCAATTTTAATATTAAAATTTGTTTGCTTGCAGGAAATGGTGCTGGACAAGATTGGTGACACGGTGACTCCGCGTTTTCTTGTCTATGACATTGTGCGACTGGCGGGCCGTGATGTGCGCGAGGAGTTCTTTTATCCACATCGCCTAGACTATATTAAAAATGAAGTTATAGGTACGCATTTTAAAAAAAGATTTAGCTGCCCCGCATCCAATAATATTACCGAATATCTTCAAACCCAAACAGGTCCGCGTATACTTGCCATGAAGCAGGGCATTATTAACCGCGCCCTGGAGCCGTTCAGTGTACGCAACAAAGACTTTTGGGACATTCGTACGTCGGAAAGTCTATTGGGCGAAAAGTTTTCGCGTTCGCTGGCCCATGAACCCGACGGTCTCATCTTCCAACCCTCACAGCAACCGTACACAGCTGGCGTATGCGTCGATGTATTCAAATGGAAACCGCATGAGCTTAACTCCGTGGACTTTCGTCTTAAGATTATAACAGAGCGTGGCGAGGGGTAAGTCAATCTCCCTCCTACTGTCTGTCTGTCCGCATTACCCTAAATATTATCAACGCGATTGAAGCTAGAGTCTGTTAACTTAGAGTACCCGTTATGAATCTACTCTTGACTGTCGTCAGCACGAACGAATTCGATGAATGAAATGGGGAGCTAATTTAATTTGTAATTATTTATTGAATAGTGTCGCAAACTTATTTACTAACCATTTTATTTTTGCTGCTAGCTTGTTGACCAAAAAGGTTGGCTTTCTTTATGTAGGAGGTCATGATGCACCCTTCGGTCGAATGCAAAAGCTTACAAAGGATATACGCGAGCTGGATAACAAAATTGTAGAATGCACGATGAATCAATACGGCAATTGGGATTTTATGCGCGAGAGAACGGACAAAAAGTTGCCCAACAGCTTCAACACGAGTGTCGGTAAGTTTTATCAATGCTATACATTACAACACACAGACAATATATATATGTAAGAACGTATTTATTTAATAGCCGTCGTGGAGAGTATCAAGCATCCCATTACAAAGGACTATCTACTAAGCTTTATTGTAAATTTTGGCTTTCGCGATGGTCATACAATGATGCCGCCACCAGCCTCCCAACGACGTTAGAAATGCTAAGCTGCTATCTCCTCTCATGCACCATATTCATCCTACAACCACTAAGCAGACTATACAGAGACGAGTCAAATCGACAAAAAAGAGCATCAGGTTTTTTCTCAGAGCCTGGATCCCAGCAGAGCCCGAGCTGCGACGCTTCGAACATTTTGATGGCCTAACTGTTCACCTGTTTTGTATGTATGGTGCAAATCTAAAATATGGTATCATTGCCTCGACATGCAATGGACAGGACAATGTAGACTAGACAAAAGAAAAAAATTATTGTAGTAGATCTGAAATAGATTTTATTATATTTACTTTCAATGGAGTTTAAACCTTCTCGCATCCATGCACGCATGCTCATAAAAGGCTCGACACGCGAACCCTACAACATTTTCGACGCTTCGTAGCGCGGCCTCTGCTGGGACCCAGGTTCTTAGAAAAAAGCTGACACGCTTTTTTGTCGATTTGACGCGTCTATGTATTGTCTGCCTATCGCCACAACAAATAGACTCGACCACTATTTTGGCCGCTCTCTTCATGGTCGACTCTGTCTCGGAGCTCCGGTCAGCCGATTGATCCTGACATAAGGACACGCGGACATACATACACACACACACACACACACTAGGAAATTAATAAACTATAATTAACACAAAATATGTTTTTTTTTTTTTAAATACTTTTGTGTCACTAACTGGAGCAGACATCTCAGATCCCATGAAGCACATATACATCTTACACCATATATATATTATTGACGAGATATTGTCAATATGGCCATGTCCAACCTTCCTAGCTTCAGTGCAGAAGCTTTCTTGATCAAATTTTGAATCTATTCGTATTCGGTAAGATCGGAAAACTATATCATTTGACTACCATTGGATCGGTCGAGAGTTGAGCTAATTTATTCTTAACTCTCTCGACCAAACTCACCAGTTACGAGTTCTTATAATCCCTATATTTAAGTAACAGACAAAAAAAAAATTTTAAATGTTAGATTCTGGGTATTTTAGACCCGAAGAGAGAATAACATCTACTCGAGCATGCATATTTTATCCTCTTATTGTTGTCTACAAATATCAAATAACAATAAATAGTGCATGTATGCACATATAATTGAAATAAAAGCTGCGGCAACTGAAACTAGTCTCGCAATATTTCACTTCCTTCTTCTATATATGACTTTTGATTATTATTCTTAACTTTATCTTATTTTTTAATGCGCCATGCGGTAAACAAAAAATAAGCCTACAAAATCAAATGTAGAAGAGTTGTGAAAAAATATATGTATTTTTTTTTTAGGGAAATTCATGTTGAGCAGTTTCTCAGGCTTTAACTGATTAGACTGCCATTGTCATAAAGGTCTTTTTCTTTCAGCTTTCCAAGCTCCAGCAATGCAACCAATGCAGCACCTTGCTCGGCCTGTTTTTTGTTTTTCTCCCAGAAGGTGCTGCTATAGCGTTGCCCGTCATAGCTGCAGATGGCCCGGAATAGTTTGTCGCAGCGATGCGTCTCGTAGCTCGGAGGTTGTTTACCCAGGCGTCCAGCGTGCACATAGAGCACCGTCTTGGGTAGCTGCGTATCTACAAATTTTATTACGGGATCACAATGACATATAGCTGGTACACTTTTCAGACAACTACTTACCATTTGCGTAGGTGGAGCGCAGGAATGCCATCTTACGGCTAATGACGCCCTCATACTCATCCACTGCATTTTCGGAGGGATCAAGCTTTTGACGTTTGTTTTTCAGGAAATCGGATAGAATTACGTTAGCACGCCCAGCATTGCCGTGATCCTTGAGCTCTTGCTGTCGACTGCGACAGTAGTCACCTAGGTGCCAAATTTCGCAAATCTGCTGTAACGTCTGGCACTGCAAGAAGCGCTTGCCGCGCGGCGTCTCCTGCAACTCTCTGAGTATGCTCTGCACGCAGTACTTGGTGTTGTGCGGAGCATTGTCGTAATTGATGCAAAGGCGAAGATACTTTTCAATCACCTCGTCAATTGGCAAAACGCCTTCTCTGCGAAATATGGACACATTGAGCTGGGCAGCACGGGCAACCATGACACTATCAGCGCCACACAATTCCTGGAACTTGTGCAGATCCTCAAACGTGTGCATTTCCCGAGATCCACCATTGGCTATGATGGGTATATTCACCGCGCTCGCTACAGCGCGCAAAACGTCTGGATGTGGACGATGCTGGGGCCGTTCATCTCTAGTCCGCGCATGAATGCCAATGGCAGCAATACCAGTTGCTGCCAGCGTCTTAACGAGACTGATTGTGTCCATGGGATCGGGCAGTATGCGTATCTTGCAGGTAATTGGTATGTCCAAATGCGAGCACAGAGTGCGCAGTATATGTGCAGCTTTGTCCGGCTCAGCTAGCAACGCAGCTCCCATGCCGCCCTTAATAGAAAACTCCTTGGGACAGCCCATATTTATGTCTAATCCGGCAATATCACACTGGACCAGTTTGCCAACAGCTAGAGCTCGAGCCGCATCGCTGGTTCCCAATTGCAGCACCACTTTTGACGTCTCCAAAGTGCATGTGCGGAAAATAATTGTGCCGTCCGAAGGGTCAACATAGTCAACAGTCCCCAAGGTGGCTGAAAATCAAAGAATATTGGAATGATGATTCTGCTCACTCTGTCTTCAAACACAAGGTTAAGGCTTACTTACGATTTGGACGGCGAATACTCTTGATCAATTTTAAATCAATAAGTTCCTCGGTATAAACGATGTCAGCGCCCATTTCGAGAGCCAGCAGTCGCATGGGCAATGTTCCGACACGCACCATGGGTGCCAGGATTAGTTTATTCTGATAGTCAAGACGTTGGTGTTTCTTCATTTTCATGCTTGGCAATTGCCTGATTATAGGCAACCAGTTGAATCGAAGCATGCAGACGGCACAGCTAACAGCTGTTGAGTGACAACTATCGACTCAATTGCTAAAACATACAGTCAGTAAATTATCGATACCGATTCGAGTGCCATTTGCAACTCTGTCAGTTTTTTTTTTATGGAATATAGAAATTAAATGCTGTTTCGTATTTGTTGACAAAATTCGATATGAAATTAACAGAAATAACGCCAAATAGCTACATTAAGTATTAATTGTTGATTACAACAAGTTCAATACCAGCACGCTGAAAGCAATTCAACCTGCCAAAAAGGGCCGCCTTTGACAACAGCGACAACAACGCCACCCCTGACACCCATTCGAAAACAAAGAGGAATTCGCAATAGCCTCTAATTGAATTAACGCCTCTACTTACTACCCTTAAGTTGCGCACTTTCTAGCAGCTTAGTGGGAACGTCGGACACAGCAACGTGCCAAAGCCCGCCCGTGAAATCTATACATATCAGGACAACTACAAGGATATCTTGCATCAACATCATAACAAAACTAATTAACAATCATTGTTGCCGTTGACTTCAACATCAGCATTCAAGCAATAATCGTCTGCATCAACTTTAAAAGTGATTCGCGCTAAAGCCTATGTTCTGCGCTGTAGCGCGTTATGCGAATCATAAGCGAATCGTACGTTGAGGCTTAACGACGGCCACATGTCCCTGCTCGACTTTGGTGGCGAGGATGGCAGCTCCGGCAGCGATACGGAGCCGGATGCACTTATTGATTTTACGGCCATGCTTATGGAACGCAATCAGGAGTGCAATGGTCACTCCGGCAGCGACTGCAAGCAACAGTTACAAACTCAATCGCAAGATGAGCACAGTTACTACCTGGCACAGTATGTGGTAGGCGTGCATGACTTTAGCTCGCAATATGGTATCGACTACAGCATATCCTACACGGCCGCTAATGTGATTGGCAGGCCTAGCAAGTATCCCACCTATGGCGACTACCCAGAGGCCTTTTGTATGGTAAATTTGTGGTTATCATTAAATCATTACATTAGTCATATGTATTTTTTAATTATTTTTTTATTTTTTGCGTTTAGCGTACCTTTGGTGACTGGTGGCACTGCGCGCCTTCGTCCACCCGTGAAATTCAGCCACAAAATCTGCCAGCGCTGCCCACACATGATTTTATTGGTAAGTGATTAAGTGAACACAAAATGTACTTAGCCTATTTACTGTTCTGTTTCTTGCAGTTGTGTACTTTGAAGAGTTTGTGGTACCGAGAGAGGTCTCCATCTTTGAGACATACAATCCGGGTGGAGTAGTGCGCATTTGGGCTTACAGCATTACGAAGCGCTGGACGTGCTTGTGGGAGGCAAGTAGCAGTGATCTGAATAAGTTTAAGGGCATTTTCTCGCGCAAAGCTCGTCGCTTTGCACCGACTCTTAAGAATACTAACATGCTAACCAAGTAAGTCCGCTATACTGCATCTTTAGTTAACCTTAATTATATTACACGTGGTTCATTGCAGGACGTTGCGAATTGACTTCAATCACAGTCGATTGAACTATTACACCCAGATCGATGCTATTATGCTGTGTGGACGCACTGGTTCAACGCGAAATATGCAGCAGATGCTAACGCCGATGGTTAAACGCTATAAGGAAGATATCAATAGTGGACCTATCCTTTGCAAACTGCGCACGCTAAAGTTTCAGCCAAGCTGTCGTGAAAATTGTACTGTCAAACTTCATGAATTTATCAACAACGATCTGAGCCAATTTCTGAAGGAAAACCAAAAGGTTTCTGAAGAGCAGCAGATGCAAAGCAGCGTGCCACAAATCTCTTTAACGGATCTGCCGGTTGGCCAACCTTTTTATATATTTCAACTGTGAAATTCCTCTCATGTGTTAAGTCTTTCTCGCAGTTCGAAATCTTGTTGAAAATACTCAGCTACCTGGACCTAAAGTCACTCTTTTGCGTGGGCCAAGTGTCGCACCTGTTTTACAAAATTTCCGTAGATCCGCTGCTATATTGCGATCTCAGCCTAAAGCCTTATTGGCAATTGGCCAACTCAGAGCTGTTATGTACCCTGGCCCGCAGAGCGACGCATTTGCGCAAGCTGGATTTATCGTGGTGCGGCGGATTTGGAGAGGTTTCACCCACCGAGTTCAAGAAGTAAATACAACTAGCGACTAAATGATTGGGCAAGACTGATACATATATTGTAAACTTCTTTATCCTTTACGTTGCCATAGATTTCTGACTCAACGTGGAGACAATATCACCCATTTACGTTTGAACTCTTGCAAATTTCTCAATGCCAGCTGCATTGAGACAATTGGCATAGTCTGTGATAATCTGATAGGTATGCACAATTTTAATCATTGTAATTATAATTAATTGATTAACTATTTTTAAAACTCAAACAGAGCTCAGTTTGCGTAACTGTGGATCTGATACGCCACTGTTAAATTTTTCCTGCCTGGCCAATCTCAAAAATCTTGAGCGACTCGATCTCTTTCAAACAGCCTTTGAGTCCGAGCTGCTGCTAAGCATGCTCGAGGGCAACCGTAAATTAAAGCACCTTAATCTAGGTATGTTATTAGCTAGTTAATCAATGCAACAAAATTTCATAAAATATTCATACTTTGCAGCCTTTTGCGGTGTTTCGGTAAACATGGATAATGTCGCCGCACATCTAGCTACTTACAACACCCAACTCGTTTCGTTGGACATGTGGAAAGCCCATTTTCTGTCCGCACGGGGCCTTCAATCGCTGGCCCGTTGCCACCAACTGGAAGAGCTTGATTTGGGATGGTGGTAAGTTGTGCTAACTGATTGATGATTGCGATTAACTATCGCTGATTATCTATCTGCTGCTCAACCTCACTTTAATAACATTTCTAATTGCAGTATGCGTGAGGCCAATCTGGGCGATGGCCTATACCAACTGCTCACCAATTGTACCAAGCTGAAGAAGCTCTTTTTGTCGGCCATGCGCGGCATCACTGAACGTGATCTCACACATATTGCAACTTTGGGAAAAAATCTCGAGCAGTTGGATTTAATGGGTGTTACTCACATAACGCACGAGCGGGTTTATGAGTAAGCTATTCGATTTGTATTATAATAATGAAGATTGTTCGCATAATTTGCTTCATTTTCTTTTAGCATCCTAGTGCGTTGTAAAAAGTTGAAATTATTGGACTTAAGCTTTTGCGACAACATTATGGATCGTGAGGTAGATCACATTTTAATCGAACAATTCGAATTAGTAGTAATTGCTTCTTTTTTTTTGCAGCATTTCAATTTAATTATCGATTGGTCGCGACTCTTTAAAGTTAAAATCCAGTTCAGTCGGAACAACTACGATATATAGTCGGCTAATGTCCATTGCTTTGTGATTATCCGAGTGTAAAGCGTTCGCCTCACCCTGTTTATATAGTTACACGAAACTATTGTTACTGTATATATTTACAAATAAATTTGATATTAACTTGCACATACAAGTGCAACTTTCCGTATCCCACAAATAACTCTATCATTATAAATTACACCATCAACACCGCTACTAGAAAGGTGTCAAAGTTTCCCGGATCGCATAACTCAGCTATCATAAGGATTATCGGTGCAAAGATAAGGTCGTGTTTGGAAAACATTTTTTATTTAGAACATGGAATGATCAAACTTACAGACTTTGGCGATATTTAAACTAAGTAACAAATTATCAAATTGTATATCCTGTAGTCTTGGAAGTCTAATAAGAATCTTTTTTGCTAATAAAGGGACTTCTAAGTTTCGATTGTGGTGCAGGGTATTACGAAAAACCGTCTTACACAAACACACTGAAAGTAATCACTTTCGTACTCGTACTCAAGATATGGTCTGAACTGCTTAAACCAAATAAAAGCGATAACATAGATCAGGAAACAGTGAAAAAACTTGGAGACTCGTACATTTACGAAAAGTACTAAGACTGATGTAATTAAATATTTAATAAATAAAACTTACAGAAAAGGTAGTGAAAAAAAAAAATACAATTAAAAATGACATATACACATACATATGTATGTAAGTGTTTCGTTAGGCCTTGGAAGGGTCCTCAGCTCTGCTGGCTGCGGGCACAATCTCTGGCTCTAGTTCAGGCTCAGGCACTTTAGTGTTGAGTTCGGCCTCAGTGACAGGCGCGGCGATAGGCGCAATTTTGGCATTGTCACCGGGCACTGGTTTCTTGGGCGCTGGCTTGCTGTCACCATGTCCAAAGATGGCCTTCTCAATTCCCAAAATGGGCGCCTCAAAGGCCAACGTTGCAAATATAGAGAGGGTCAGAGTGATGCCAAAGTCATGCCACCAGCGCAGAATCTGCAATGTGTTATCAGAATGAGATTGCTGACTGCTTTATAGAACTTAAGGCGCACTTACCGCATCGTAGTCGGAGAAATGAGTGTCGGTTTGGAGACGTGCTGCGTTAACTAGCTGAACTATTCTGTGTATCACGTACATGCAGTAGCATAGACGACTGAAGCCCGTAAAGAAGCCCCAGGAGAGGAAGTCGTTGATGTAGCCGCCATGTCCATTATAGCAGGCCCACACAATCCAGCCGATAGACAGCGCCCAGGAGCTGCGACTAAGTGGCTCAAACAAAGCACCCTCCCAACGTGGAGAGTTTGGTGTATCCGGCAATATGCGCCAGAAGGGACCCCAAAGATCCGCCAACATGGTGCCAAAGGCCACAACCCAACCAGTAATCACCCAGTGCCTGGCCAGTGGAATCTGTCGTCCGCGATTGCGTGTAAACAAGAAGTAACCAAAGATGACGCCGATCAACCAAGTGGGAATACGCGTATGCGTTGGATAGTAGGTCAAGCGCTGGCGCAGATCAACATGATCGTCCTGAACACGGAACAGCGTAAAGTCATTGTGCAAAAAGGTGGCAACGGTGCAGATTAGACACAGTATACCGAATATTGAAATTGGTACCAGCGCCTTCTTGCCCCACTTGTACATCGGAATGAGGACCAATGGCGATAGGAAGTACAACTGGGTATCCACAGCCAGGTACCAGGACTGCGAGACGCACTATTAAAACAAAGAAAAACAGTAACAATGTTAAATGTACAATAATTAAGATGGGTTTGCTTACAATGCTGTAGGGGAATGCATAGTTCTGCACATAGAGTAGGGTGGCCCACCAGGTGTCCTCACAGCGCTTATCCTGTGTGCCTAGCTTGAACCACATGGCGCCAGCGCCGGAGTAGCGATACAGCGACATAATGTACAGAACAACGACGGCAACAACTGGTGTTAGGCGTATGTAACGATGGAAGTACATCATCGGTATGTTCAGTTTGCCCTTGGTCCGATCCATCTCACGGAAGGCGCCCCAGCACATCAGTAGACCGGACATGAAGAAGAACGTATCGACGCAAAGGGAGCCATTCTGCACCAGCATGGAGTAAGGCGTCTCCAGCCACGCATAGTACTTGTTTCGATTGATGTGTGGCAAATCGTAGAAGGTCATGTAGCCGTGCCCAAAGACAACCCACATCATACTGAAGCAACGAAGACCGTTCAGGCAGTGGATAACATTCGGATTGTTTACTTTTTTCACCGTGAATATCTTTGGTGCATTTTGCAGCACCGAGAAGGCGGTGAAAAGCGGTTTCTTGGGTGCTGCAACCAAAATTATACATTTAGAAACATTGACATGGATTCCAAGCTAATCATCGATTATTTAACTTACCGCCCTTGCGGGTCTGCACACCGTCGTAGACACTGCTGGCTATCAGGAAAATTACAATCAGCGAAAAGAAGACGCTGCGTAAGGAATGAAGAGAGAGAATGAAATAAATAAATTCTTCAGGCTGAGGAAATTTTTGTGATCTTATAAAAATTTTTAAAATTTTCCATACATTTTTGAAAAATATTTTTGAACAAATTTAGAGAAAGTAGTATTTCCCAATATTAGAACATTTTCAATAACCTGAGCAAAATTGTACACTCATGTGATTGGTGCCGATCATACCAATAAAATTTATAATGTTACAACTTGGTTGTACATAATTAAGATGTAAATGAACGTTGATACATCCAATATTGAATTGAAGAATTAGTTATTTTGAGAAAGTACTTCAGTGTCACTTACATGGCAAAAATATCCACACCACGAAACTCGATCGGCGCATCATATTTACACCATTTTTCCTGAATCATATTGAAGTTAAGATCGATGACATCATTGCCATAGAAGTGGGCAATCGCGTACTTGAGTAGTTCATCAGTTTTCTCGGCACTACATGTGCTGGGCACACAAACACCTAACTCAAAGATCTCCGGATCTGTTTGCTTGTAGCTGATGCGTGAGAATTCTTGATGGCGCTGCTTCACCTTGCTGTAGAACTGGGTAATGTTTAAGCGTGCCAGACAGTATTGGCCACGTAATCCGTTCCCGTAGGTGGCTGTTGCCGCCACACACTCCTCGTACTGGCCCATGCTGATGAGATGGCCCCAGAAGAAGCCAACGGGTAGGCGACCCCATGTGTCTGGAACTGAAGGCGACAAAGTAAAAACGAGTAATGATAATATATGAATTCGATCAAGTAGCAATAGATCATATATATATATATATATATGTGAATGGCGAATGGTTCGGAGTCGAATAGCTTGATAGAAAGAAGTTTCACCGAAATGAGATTATTTTTCAAAACTATTGACCTTGGTCAATCTAATTGTTATTATTATACAACGCAAAAGAAAAGTTATGGGACACTTGAATAAAATGATTTGCTCGAAGAGGTGCTTATGTTTAGGTGGATATTTATTTTCATTTCCCTCTCAGCTAACGATTATAATCTTGGTTATCGTCGACCATAAAGGCTTTTTTCTATCTGAGACACCTGCAGTGTGAAGTGGCTTGGATTTGCCTTAAGATGATAAGACTACATTGAAATAATTTCTAAACTTGTGAAACATAATTGACAACCATTTGCCCTTGAGTCCCAAAACTATGGACTTTTGTACATTTTAAAGCATACTCTCCGATAGAGAACTATGCATTGATAATTTGCAATCCTTAAGAAGATTTCGCATTGGAATGGAATTATATTATCACAGATTGATTGGTTAGCTTGTCAATATTATTCAACCAAATATTTATGAAGTGGGCCAATAATCGAAAAATGTTTGATTTGAAATGGTCAAATGAAAATCTTGCGTCGTAATCTAATTAATAAAGCCTTATCGCCTGTCGCAGTTTATTCGTATATATTGGCTATCAAATGTGATTTGCACTTTGATTTACTGCCTGTCGTAAACAATATGGGGCATCTTATGAATGGAACACAAAATCCCATATCAAAGAAAGCAAGAATGAATACTCCGCTGGAGGCATGAACGACCGATCGCTATCAATTGGTGCGCATAGGTGGCACAGATTTAAGAAATGAATATAAGGTTTACCGTGGGAAACTATTCTTTTCAAATTTTGACAGGAGTTTATGACACGCTCAAGTTCAGACAGACAGACAGACAGACAGACATGACAAACTGAGAAGGACTGATTAAAAATTACTGTCACTGTTCCCGTTTAGCACATTTGCACACGTCCTGTCCAATTGATACGATTCCTTTCAATCGAGGACCCTCTATGGGGAGAGAATTATGGAATATGCTTGCTTACATTCTAGAGCCCACTCCTCCATGTTGTCGATAGCGTCACGTATGCGAGCAATGTCTCTATCGCAAAGCACGTCGTTGTCGTTGCGAGCCAGTCTCCTCTGCACCAGTTGAGTGCCTGTGGCATTTTCCATTTCTGCTTTCTCCGCTGCCAGGGCAAAGAATTGGTGGGCCAAACTTGTGTGCATTGGAAACGAGTGTCCGGTGAGCAGATGTTTGTCGGTATCTGCGTGTGCTCCGACCGTAGTGGCCAGGAGCAGTAGCAGCGACGCTGCCATTAGCAGTGCCGGTTTATGGTGCTGCGCCATAATCCTTCACGAGTGCTGATCTTTTTTTTTTATTTCCGATCGTTTGGAAATATCGCCGTTTAATTAGAGACGTGTGCGGATTGAACGCGCCGTTAACTAATTGTGTGGACAATCGACACAATAGCTTTTATAGGCTTAAGTGACCACTTGAGGTGCTGACCACATTGACGTCGGCGTCAATTTTGTCGAACTCGCCCATGAAATGTTTATAAATAACAATAATATTCCACATAGATACAAATATAGACCCTGGCTAAAAGGCGATAAGGTGCCCAATAATCAATTGCTTATCTGATCTTCTAGCACACTGGTCGTTTGCTGAACACCAGCGCGGATTTAACTGGGATTTGGTGCAGACCCGTGCCCCTGCTCATGATCATATACATGCCCCTGATGTAAATCATGTCCAAGTCAGCTGCGCTTTAAAATTCTATTGATAAGCCATGACGATTTATGGCTGGAAACGAACTTAATTAAATGGCTGAAAATCAATAAAATCAAATATATTAAACTTTGAACAATGCTGACTTGGTGAGTAAACTTCTTTCCCAGTTTTCTATTCTCTTACCAATGATACAGATAGTAATAATCAGTATTATGGGTCTGCAAATCGTATCGTACCCAACAAAAAAAACTTTTGCCGAAAACATCTAAAATTTGCAATCAGGGTCTCCAGACTTTCTTTGAAATTTAGACATGCAAAGCTTCCTGGTCTATCCAAGTCTGCGAATAATGCTTTAACTCAAGGATCGATCTTAGATCCCATTAGCATTTTGGTCATGGTTTATTCTGTAGATTAGTTTACATTGCTCACACTTTGAGTGATATTTAATTAAAAACTTTTCGAAGTTATAAGGTCTATATATAAGATATATTGTGGAAAAAAATTAGTTTTTGAAAATGCTGTGTTTCTATTTGAAAATAGTTTTATTAGTCTATTTTATATCAACAAGTGTTTTGCTAATTTGAACACATATCAATTAAATAGACACAGATCGGGGGTAGCTCGATGATCACTTCCTGCTAATGCCAGCAATGTTGACCAGCTTGACATTCGATTGCTCATATCAGGTAGCACACTCTAACTTGATTGTTTATTGGCATATTACTTAAGGTTAACTGAAGTGTACTAAGTTTGTAGTACACGTCAACTCATATCTGATCAATGGCGTGGGAATAGCAAAGATCGCGTGTTTTGCCCAAAATTTTAATCTTATCAATGCTATTTTCAATTGGTTATACCCCCAAGACTTTGTGTACGTCGATTCTTTACTCTTGTCGGGTGATAACTATCCACTTAAGTGTAAGCAGGCGAAAGTATTATCGATTGTATGGCAGCCCCAGCTACTAAAGGTCACTAAAAAAAATAACAAAGCCAGCGGATGTTTAGTCACAAGAATTTTTATTTACTGAATTCCCTGGCTTGCGGCAAATGCAACATGTATTTATATATTTAGACATCAATTTCTTAACGTATGTACAAAAAAGATTGCGCCTGCTGGTAGAGGTTTTTCTTTTAAATACGAAAGTGCATTTTGGTTAACAAAGTCGGTATTTTCATATATGTTTACAGATGATCAATAGTAAGTCAATTAAATTCATACTCAATTGTGGATATTATTTCTAGTCGGCAATGGAAAATCGATTTTTATCTACATACATACGAGAAACGAGGGGAGTTGTCGATAAGATGAAGAAAACTTGAAAAACTTGTAAATTTGAAGCTTCTAGCTATTACAGCTAAAACCGACAGGCATATAGATGGAAGTGGCTGAAACGAAAATGATCAAAAATATATATACTTTATGGGCGGGAGATGTTTCCTTCTGCCTTTTACATTGTTTGCATAACCATGCGTGGACATTTTAAAAGTAAAAAATAAATCAATGAGTACTAGGGAATTTATTAAAAAGAAATGAAAAATAGTTAGCTAAAATGTAACTCCTCCTAACCTTTTATAAGTTTAGAGAGTTTCTATCACTTGAATGACATTTTTCATTTCTCATTTTCGAAAGGCTTGTAGTAACGAACATAAGTGTTCAAAACTTTCATACATCAATTTATTTTACTCATTTCCGGTTGAACTTAATATGGATTTAAACTTGATTAATTTATTGTTTTCTTCTTTGTTAAGTTGATCAAAATTCTTCGACAAGTAGTGACGCTCTCTTCGCTTTCCATCGTTGATTTCAACACCGTCAAATGCGCAGGGGCAAAGTACAAAGATTGCAAAATTTGTCAACACTTGAAATTGTCCAGTTAATCTTGATATTATAGCTCGAAACTCTTATTTGCTTGCGATTTATTTTAATCGCAATCAAAGAGGATGAAGAGTATAAAACATATATGTGCTGGTGTTTGGAAACAACTTCTTCATCCCGTTGGGTAATCGAAGGGTCAATGCTGTGGTATCAAGCTTTAGCCTAGCCTGTAGTTGTCTTTCATATAATCAAAAAGTAAAAGTTGCGTTATCTTAAGAGCTCTACCGGCGATAAATATAATATGGTAATAGTAATAATATTATAATTAAATACACATACTAAAATAAAATATACATCTTGTCTTTTGGGTACAGAATATTTTCAGTCAGCCCTTAAAGCAATTCAAACACCTGGTCTCAGTATCCGAGCGTTAATTTATCAAAAGGTTAGTTGATCAGCTTGGCCATATTGATCGTGGTGCTGCTATGCCAATATCACCCAGTATTCAATTATCAGCCAACAATTCATTGATAAGACACACACATCTTTAAACAAAAATGCCAACTTATTTATACAAAAGTCAATTTGTTGCCAATGATATGATTTTAGGCTTATTATTATTAAAAATAAATCAAAAAATATTTTTGCTTATCATTTGAGCGAATTTGTTATTGCGGTAAATATTATTATTTATAATCAGTTATTATATTTAATAAGCTATATAAATTTATAATCAGTGCACTCATTTTCGTATAGCGCTTCGCAAATTCGTTTAGATTAGGAATTGGATTATTTAATACATTACGTAGGATTTATGCAATACTTAAAAGCTCAAATCAGCCAAAAATGACCAGAAACAAAAAAGACACGAACTTGACTATATACATACATCATTTTTCAAATATAATTCAATACTCGTTTCGAACGCAATTCCGAAAAGTTTTCCTACTAAAAAGTTGGCTATGTACATCAATAAAAATTTGAAAAGAAAAGATAATAATTAAAATCAAGGAAGAGCATATATCTTAGTCTCTCTGAAGATTACAAACCTCTATTGAAGAATATGTATGCCATATGAAGTCGCCTTCAATCCGGTATACACTCCTCCGATCATACGAGGTTCCGGTTCCAATAACACCAATACCTGCAAGAAATCCTTACAATGCATAACAAGGAGTTGTGTTAAATTTCATAATTTTTATTTAAATTAATTTATTTTACACTTTCAAGCAAAGTATTTTGTTAATTACAGTGTGTGGTTGTTTGCTGTGGTTTATGTTTGTTTCGTTTTGTTTTGTTTTGTTACTGTTTAATCATTTTTAATAGATGTATATTAAATTACAAAATACAATTAATCAATATAAAAAACACGTTTGGTAAAACAATGAAAAAAAATAATAATTAAAGAAATGATTGAATCAAGACAAAGTCGCTGAGTCCTTGTCTTTATCCAATGCACGTACATACTATAGACATACACTTCGCGCTATTTTACAAGTAATTATAATATTGTAACCATTGTATAGATTATTAGTTATAGTATTTGTTTGTTGGTTTTGTTGTTGTTGTTGTTGTTGTTGTATTGTTTGTTATTAAAACTAGTTTTTACTAAGGCTTGGTTTACTTGACTTAACTAGGTTGTTTGTTGATGTTTTGTTTACTTCGTTTTGTTGGTTGCATTTAAGAAATTACATTTTGTATGCATAATAATAATAAACGTCAGCAATGTGGACTTTGCTGCCACTTGCGTATATATAGATTAAATGATACTTTTTTATAATTTACAATCGTTCACTTATCTAGTCTGTTCTCCATATGTATATACATATGCATGTATAATATGTGTAATATATATTTATATATATAATTAAATATATATATATATAGTATTCTTACATTTATATATCTATATATATAAATATATATAAATGTAAGAATAATTAATATTTATACATAGATGTGGCTTGTATTTAGACTAAGACTTAGATACTAAGTTTTAACTCTCATTTCGCGTTATAATTAATGCGTTTGTGTTGCTTTCTCTTCTTCATATATAATTGTAATCACAAATAGTTTTGGAATATGCTCTCTCTCTCTCTCTCTCTATCTCTCGCTCTTTCTCTCGTCTCGCATGCACGCACAGATTAACAAATACAAAAACAAAAACAAAAAAAAAATGTCTTTAGAAAATGTTGTTCCACAATTCAATTCGCATACGAGACATGCATCCGCCAACACACACACTCATACATACACACACACGCACACACACACACACACATACACGCATTCACACACTCACACACACCCACAGACACGCACGGGACAAGCGCACTCCATTAAAAAGTTGTTCATTGCTGCTGACTGGACGCGTTCAACAAAACGGAAGGAAAGCAGACATAGCTAGCTCCTCATTTGATTTCCTCACGAATCTTTTTTCTTTTTTTATTTAAAATTTTTTTTTTTTTTTTGCAATTTTTTTTTGTTGTATTTTTGTTTATGTGTGTGTGCTTTTGGGGACTGTGCTTGCGCGCCCGCAGAGCGCTCCGTTGCAGCCGCGTTTACAAGGCAGCGTTATGTTTCTCTTTCGTTTAATCGATTCATTATTTTTTTTTACAGCACAAGGCCTAAGGCAACGGCGGCACCGCCTTTGGCCTGATGGTTTTTTGTTTGTTTTTTTTTTTTGTTTTTTGTTTTTTTGATTGTGCGGCGCAGACGGTAGCGTCAAACGGCGACGACGCAGGCACAGACACCATTTTTTTTTTTTATTTTTTTGGTAATTTGTTCTTACCGATTTTGTCTTTACTTAGAAAACAACTACGCGGGTATTAAAAACACATAATCTGTATAGTTTGTATACATACAATTGATGTAAATGTTTGTTAATCGTTGCTTAGAACTAGGGTGTTGGATTTTGACTTACATTTGTATATGTATGTATATATGTTTCGTGCTATATATATATATATATATATATATATATAAAGTACAGCAGCACTTATGTGTGTGTTGTACGTTCTTAATTATACTTATTTACAATTAATGTTGCTTTTATCCTGTTAACGCTTCTTGAAGGCATTTTTATGCGCAGTTACATGTTGGTTAAAGTCAAATGTTAATATACTCTGTATCTATGTAAATATTTGTATTTGTTTTTATTTTTATATTTGTATTTGTATTTGTATTTGTATTTGTATTTGTATTTGCATGTATATGTAATTTAGAAATTGTTTAACGCGCTCTCTCATTTTCTACATTCTTTCCAAAATTCTCCCTCGGTCTGTCTGTCATCTGTACACGGTTCTTGGGCGGCGGCAACTCTTGTAAAAAAACGATGAGCTTTCTCAATGCTTATAAAAATGTTAACTACGAACTAACTGCTAACCTTCTAGTAAATAGTGTACGCCTTACTTCTAGCTTCATAAATGTATATGTTTAGAATTAATAAATAGCAATCATTAAAATTGTAATTATTATTTTAATAAAATTAACATTGTGTATTCTGCCTTGGTTTTTTGAGACATGTGAACGCAGCACATAAGAATACAAGTTAAATAAAAACCGTAATTTCCGTTAAACATGATTCTTGTTTTTCTTTTTCCAGCTATCACAAAATGAAATACTAAATTACTTAAGGTATTTACAAAACGAATAAAAAAAAAAAATTTAAGTTATACGTAATTTACATGTAATTTTTTGCGTTTTCGAAAAAAAAGAAACAATAGAAGAAAAATTATGCACATGCTCAGGGCTAACTTAAAGTGTTAAACAATTTATAAATATTTGCCAGCGGTTTTAACTATTTAGTTTGTTATCGAATTAGTCAATAAATTCTACAATGCTAATTGTTTCAAAGCGTTTCGACTTAAGTTATTTTGTTTGTAATTGGTGTTATCTGAATTTGATGTTTTTTGGGTTCTTGCATCTCGTACTTATTGTTGTATGTCAATTGGAAGTTGATTAAAAATGGAGCGTTTTGTTGATATTGTTAGATTTATGAAGCACATGCATTTATACATATACATACACATATACATATACATATCTTTATATATACATATATATATACATATATGTACATGTACCTTTAGCGGTTTCTATATAAAAATATTTCTATGCGTGTTCCCAATTCAAGCTCCTATAAGGAGCAGATAATAAACTGACAATCGCCAACAACTTGGCTTGGCTTATGAATTGCTAGCCATAAAACACTATACATATGCATTTAATATATATATAGTCTATATGCTTTTGATAGTTCTGATAGTCTCAACACATGGATTTCATTATTAATATTATTAATTACTTCTTTTTGTTTGTTGCGCGTCTCTTGATTTAGAATGATATTTTTTTTTGGCTTACATTTAGGTGAAAAAAAAATAATTACAACTGAAATAAATAAACGTGTAAGCCATTCGAATCTTTGCAATTTTCGATTTAAAACATTTACGTAAAATTGCAGTTATGTTGTTATATTGACAGTTTAAATAAAACATTTTTATACGCACTCATATGTAATGTATAATGTTCTATGCTTTCCCCGATTTTGTAGGTTACGTTGTGCTTCTTTTTTTTTCAAATTATTTTGTTAACTTCCAGCATTTGCATAATTGCTTTTAATGTTATTTTATAAAAATTTAATTTTATTTGCTTAATGACGAGAAAACATAATTTAACGTTTTACGTTTACAAATTGTATAATACTCCCAGTTGTCGCTGTTGCGCTTGCGAGTGAATGTCCTAATTGATTCCACTAAACATTGAAAGTACAATTTCCAAGTATTGCGTTTATTATGAAAGAATTAAAAGAGCAAGGCTATCTGAATAATATATTATATTTATATACAGTATTTATATATACATATATAAAATAAACGTATATATATATATATATAAATATTTATATATAAGTAAATATTTATATTTAAAGTATATGTGGATGCTGCACACAAACGGTACTTAAGGTAATCATAATCGATAGAATTATTTGTTGCATTTGCATTTGCAGATGGTGTCTGTGGTGTACAACTTATAAATTAAATGTGTATATTTGTATATAAATAATTGCAATTATTCTGCGTGTGCTTGTATAGAGACCGGATAACATAACCTTAGGGGCGGACCCCGAAAAATAAACTAAATTACATAATAGTTGACAGCCGATAGCTGATTAGTAATTATATTTCTATACATAAGAAAGGACATAACGATTAACACACGAAATTATTTTTTGTTTTTGTTTTTGTTGTGTTTCTTTGTTTCTTCTTTTTGTTTTTGTTTTTGTATTTTTTTTTTGTTTATCAATTTTGGATAACCACTCGCAGCAGAAGTATTGACCCGTATTTGTTATACCCCCCAATATTCGTTCCCAAACCCGTCCCCCGACCCACCCCGCCCACCCTATCAAAAGCCCCAATTAGCCTAAGGGCACAAATCGCCAAGGCCGGACATCAAAAGTAATGCGGTGACTGCAGTGAATGCAGAGTTTGCTGCTGTTGCTGTCCGTTATAGTGATAATTGTTGAGGTTAATGTTGTTATTGCTATTGATGTTACTGTTGCAGTTGTTTGTTTCATTGCCGCTGCCGTTGGCATTGGCATTGATGTTACACTAGAGTCGCTCTACAAACTTAGTTAGCTGATCAGAGGCATCGGGCAAAGCGCCGCTAGTATTACCTACATTGCCAGGATTAACACCGACACCGACACCGCTAACGCCTACATCCTGTGGCACTCCTGGCAGCGGTGATTGATGATGCATGCCATGATTGTGCATGCCATCATGTGGTCCCTGAGGCGCCGGTGAATGACTCATAACGTGGTGTGGAGAAGGCTGCGCCCGCGGCGATGCTGACGGTCCGCGTGGTGATGGCGCTGATCGCGGCGAGGGCGTCGGCTGTGGCGAACGTATTGGTGGCGAGGAGCGTGCCGACTGCATAAGCTGCTGTTGCAGAGTATGCGGTGTTGGGGGGCCCATCACATTGGCACCGCTCCCACCAGGTCCACCACCGCCACCGGGCATCGCATTTTGAGTATTTGCATTTGTCATGCCACCACCACCGCCAGCCACAACCTGCATCATTTGCTGTTGCTGTTGTTGTTGCTGCTGTTGCAAAGGCTGCTGCTGCTGCATACCTGGTGGCATCACTCCCATTTGTTGTTGCTGCTGTTGGGGCCCTGGCTTGACCCCAGCACCACCGCCGCCCTGCTGCTGTTGCAGCATGTTGGAAGCTGTCGCATTCCCCATCGAGTATTGATCAGAGCCGGGACCCGCTGAACCGCTGCCGCCAACGGGTGCGCCGGCTACTGGAACCCCAGCAACTGTTCCAGCGCCGCCTGCATTAAAGTTGCCAGCTGCGCCACCCGGAAATTGTTGTTGCCCGGCTCCGCCCATGTGTGGGCCCCGTTGCCGTGGATATGGTGGCGGGTATTGATTCATTTGCATGTATCGCATGTTATTCCACTTCTGGTTGGGAACCTGTGCGAAAGAGATAGCGTGTGGTCAGAAAATATCGCATCGGCGAGACAGAGACAGAAAATGACAAGGACAAAAGATCACAGCATAGACTAACACACAGCAACTGTGCTCCACTGAGAAAAAATTTTTGAAGAATCCAAATTTTAGGTAAAGATACACTTTAAATAAAATGCTGTACAATTTAACTCAGTTTTACTTGCTTTAGCTGTCTATGTAATCGTAATGGGAATACTACACTTTAATTTGGACATTGTAGCTAAAAGTCGGTTTAACGTAACGAAATTGTAAATTTAGAAATTATATTGAATAGATTAATTTGTATGTCTATATGCTTATTCCGTTTTCCGATTTTCATTTCTTAAACTTACCATGCCTCCCTGAGAGGTTAAGCCGGAGGGTAGATTTGGCAGCATCATCGCCGCATTCTGCATGTTGGCCATGCGCTGATGCGGTGGTCCCGGTTGTTGTTGCTGCTGTGCCTGCATTAGGCTCACTTGCTGCTGTTGGCCAGGTCCCATTTGCTGTGGTCCGGGGCCAGGTCCCTGTTGCTGTTGCTGCTGATTCAGCATAGCATGCATTTGCTGTTGTTGCTGCATCACTTGCTGCTGCTGTTGCTGCTGTGGGGTCTGTGGTCCATTGCCTGCTTGCAGTGCGCCAACGGGGCCACCAGCACCGCCGGCGGCAGCATTGATTTGGCTCTGCTGTCGCTGCTTAATAATGGCCGCCATAATCTGTGGATTTTGTTTCAGTATGCTGAGTATGTGCTGGTTGCTCTCATTGGTCGGATTGTTCTTAATCTTTTGCATAATCTGGGCCAGGGTCTGTGTGTTCAGTGGCGGACCATTTCCCATGTTCGGACCCGCACCGCCAGCACCGCCTCCGCCGGTGTTCACGCCCTGAGCGCCTGGTGGGCGTACACCACCGCCAGCGGCTGCAGCACCCATTGGCGCACCCATGCCAATGCCATGAGGTGCTACACCGCCTCCCATATTAACGCCAGCACTCACCACGGGCATCTGACCAGCGCCAACGCCAACGCCGACTCCAACACCGCCACCCATTTGATTTGGTGGCATGCCCATCATCTGTTGTTGCTGCTGTTGCTGTAGGTTCTGCTGCATTAGCTGGTTGGGCTGACGCATTCCCGACTGATTGGGTGTATTGTTCGCATAGCGCTGCTGTCCAGGGCCAACACCACCGCCTCCACCGCCGCCCCATTGTTCCATGGGTAGCAGATTATTGGAGTTCAGCACACTGTTGCAGTTCGCTCCGCTCGGCAGCTGTCCGACGCCGGGGCCGACGCCCACATTCCCAGCTAGCTGATTCACACCCACGTTGCCGACCATGCCGCCCATGGCGCCCTGGTTCGGTACGCCCACGCCCATCGGTCGCTGCATAACTGGCGGCGCCATTGGCACACCTTTGCCAAAGCTGCCCACATGCGGTACCTGTTGGCGTGCGGCCTCCTCCTGCACCTGCTTGACTACCTGCAGCACATTGGGCGACGGCGAATGGCCACCGCCGGGCTTCATGCCAATGCCGGGCTGATGTGGATGAGGAGACGTCATTCCGCCCATGACAGAAACCGGCGATGGCACCGTTACAGTGGATGGACTCATGCCACCGGCACCGACTGGCAGTATGGAAGCCTGTCCAGACATCACCTGTTGACTGACCGCTACACCGGACATGCCCACTACGGGAACACCAACACCGACTCCACCAGCTGCAACCACAGGCCCGCTAATCGGTGGCCCGGGTAGAGCAGAGGGTGCTGCAGTTCTCGACATGAGCGCAACACGGCGACGCAATAGCTGCTGCTGTTGTAATCTGAAAGTAAGAGCGCAATTAAGATTTACTTACTGTCTGAAATTTCTAAAATCAATCGTAAATGCTAAACACTGTTAACTGACAGACAAATCACAGCGAAAGGCATTTTGACATTTTGAAAGCATATATCTGTCTCTTTCACCCAAACCCATGTCTTGAGTGCCGAATTGGTAACATCTCAAATAGCCCGAATTGTATGCATATGCAAGCCCCAAGAGCATTGGGCAAACATTGTTACTTACTTTTGCTGCAGCTGCTGCTGCTTAAGCTTGTGCTTGATGTTGGGACAGAAGGGCACCGGACACTTTTGCTCCTGACAATGCTTGGCGTGGTAGCAACAGAGGGCGATTAACTGTTTGCATATGGGACAGCCACCATTTGTCTTTCGCTTGCAGTTCTTTGTATGCTGGACAACCCTCTTCATCTTCTGGCACGAAAGCAAACGGCAATTGAAATCGCGACACTGGCACGCATGCACCAGAGATTGAATGCAGCGTTGAATGGATTGTTTTCGCGCCTCCTGGGGATTTGCTTGCTTGAGATCAGCCGGCGCAGAGCCATCGTCGAGATCAAAGCCAAGTTTTTCCATTTTATGTGGGTGCCCAACTTTCTCATAGCATACCGTGCACAGATCAAAGTCCTGCAATTCGAAAAATCAGTTAATACCTTAAAATCATGAGCAAGTCAGTCGTGTATCGAAATCCGGAGACAGTGTTACAAAAGCAGTGTAAACAAAACAAAAGAAAAAACCCACATCACACACAAACCTTAAATAATGTCTTGGTCTTGATAATATTGTTAACTTTAGTCTTAACTGATCTTACATCGCAAACAGTGCAGTGGTATCGTGTCTCCACTGCAGTCTTGCAGTTGTTGCAAGTATAAACAAACTTGTCCTGTCCCTGATTGTGCAGCTCGTACAGCATCGACAGTGTAGAGAATTGTGCGCGTCGCAACGATGAGAATTCGTAGTGCTTGTCACGGGCAAGTGTCAGGAATGCATCGCGTCCGTCCATTAAATCGCAGGTCAACAGAGGGTCAGGATCTTGTATGGGCTGCGTACAAATTATGATTCAATTTAAGTGAGTATACGATTTGTTCCAATTAATATATTTAGTTATATTTACCGCCAGACTTGCCGCTGACTGCGCTGAATGCAGGCGGATGACAAAGAAGACCTCCTTGTGTTTCTCCATGGTGGCATAGATCTTGGCGGACAAATCATTGCCCGACTGATGCTCATTCGACTTTTTACTATTTTTGCGCTGAGCCGCTTTGGATTTGTTGGACTTCTTTGCCTTTTTCTGACCCTTCTTTTTGCCATCGCCACTGACTTCGTTGTCCTCAATGGAAAAGAGCTGCAAACAAAGTTGAAAAATTCCAAATTTGGAAATCAAATATCGATCTACAGATTTCGAGAATGTGTATATGATTGATTTTTAGTGGAACTTACATTGGCAGCAGCTGCTGCTTCCGCGGCCTCGGCCTGTTTTCGTTTCTCCTCTTCTTCCTGGTCCAGTTCTTTGATGCTCTCCTCGAGCACATTCGGCCAGAAATCACCCTCAAAGTAGGGCAACTCTGCAGCCGAGCCAAGTTTGTCCTCCATGGCTTGCTTAAGTATATCCTTATAGTCCTGTATGATGCGCTCGATCATGCCTTTGTCAAGCATCTTTTTATACCACTCCTGCAAACGCTTCGGCTTCGGTATTTTCTGATCAGTCGGATGGCAGTGAAATATATAGTCATCGCCTTCAGATGGCGGGCACGCCCAAATATGCGCCATCGTATAGCCCAGCTGTTTCACATAATCCATATAGCCGAGCAGTATTTCATGGTAGACGGCTGTGCGATATTGGCGTGGCCGAAAGAAATGCACCGAATCGAGGTAGGCAATATAGACGCGTCGCGTATTGGGCGCTGGGCACTCGGAACCATATTCTTGGACATGCATGCCAAAAAAGCAAACATCAATGCCGTCAACCTCCTCAAACGCAAATAGAGCCTTTGCCCGATATGGAAACTCATTCATCATTTCGCCGCCCTCAACAAATCGACGCCTCATGCCCGGCTTAACCTCAACACACTTGTCTGATGAGGAGACCACACGGATGTGTACCTCACCGGCACCAGCCTCCTTTTTCTTTAAGAAGTTGTTGACGCGCGTCTCAATGTACACACCCAGTTTGGTAGTGGGCAATCGCTTGGCATTGAATTTGTTCTCCTTTCGCTTGGAGTTCTTCTTTTTTAAGCAATTATCACACACAAAGCCGCCCGGCCATATTGAATCCAGCCAAAGCACGCAGATCTGATGCTGTTTGCGCCCACACTCCTGGCAATCGACAAAGGGCTCCAGCTCCAAATGGTCGTTCTTCATCTCTTTGAATTGATCCTTCTTAATTTGGCTATTGTCAACGAAAACAACGAAAAAAAAGAAGAAAACATTAGCTTGTCTCAATTTTGAATTGTGGTATTTAATTTGAATGCTTACGTTTGAGACTGCAGCGGATCATCGCCCAGGGTGACAGTGTCTCCTTGGATGTCATTAAAGCACTTTTGGCAGAACGTGTATCTGTTTGAGGCAACACCGTATTCCTTTAAACTGTTGTGATTTTCATGGCAACAATTTACAAGTTGATGGCGATGAACGATGGCAATGGGCGATGACAATTGGACATTGGACGATAACACACAGGAGTAACGAAATTAGAGTCAAAAAGCAGCAAAAACCAAACAAAAATGTCACATACAAACAGCAACAACAATTAAGCCGTTTTCACATTTCATATTTTACATTGTTGTTTTTTTTTTTATATATTATTGTTATGGGTAGTTGTATGTAGTTGTTTATTTGATGTGTGTGCGTGTGCGTTAATATTCATTGTTATTTGCATAAATCAAGTTTACGTTATG
Organism: Drosophila kokeensis; assembly: GCA_035042145.1. Taxonomy (NCBI): domain Eukaryota; kingdom Metazoa; phylum Arthropoda; class Insecta; order Diptera; family Drosophilidae; genus Drosophila; species Drosophila kokeensis. The sequence continues at coordinate 53,791 of JAWNLT010000198.1, forward strand.
TACATAACGATGATTTCGATTTGTTTTTAGTGATTGTGAGAGGAGTAAATAATTGTGGGAGAAAAACAAATAAAAGTAAGAAGAAGAAAATACAAAGAAAACGAAAATAATTGACATTAGAATATTATAAATACACAACTGTAAAAATATAAAAATATATGTATACACATACATAAAAAAAAAAATAAAAAAAAAACAAACCAGGATTTCTCCCAATTACAATAATTGTATATTTAGTTAATGTGCGTGCATGTATATGTGTGTGTGTGTGTGTTTATTTGTTTGTGTGTTCAGGAATTGTTAGGTACTTTCCGCATTAACATTCACATAGATATGTCAAAAAGAAATATATAATATTTGATGCATAGTATATATATATATATACATAACATACATATAGTGAAGTTATAGCATTGATACAAGTGTTTTTTATCTATTTTGTTTTAAAGATAGTATCATTCATATTATTGGACAACTTGTTTTATGTTAGTTTATGAAAGTAAACAAAAAATATATATTATAAAATCTATAATTTCAGAAGGGACAGCGACGTTCACTGAATCGAAATTTGTGTGTGCGGGAAGGAACAAGAAGGACATTCAACATAAAGGACGAGGGATTGCAAATGAAAACGATCGCAATAATCTGCGATATAAATGTGCAACGAAATCGATTAATAACAATAGTCTAATAATTATGGGTTAAAATAATGATTCAAATTATCTGAATTAAATGCATGACAGATGCTGTATTTAATTTAACAGCACACGAAACACACAATTGGATGCACATCGTCCATATTCTATGTACATTTAGTTCCAAATTCTGATTGATCGATATGTATGCGTGTATGTTAATTCGATTTTGAAATGAAACCCACCTATTTTGATAGCTGTAGTATTTCGCATCGCGTGGAATCGTGCACAGTTGTTTGCCATAACAGCATAGCACCTGGGGATTAAAGGTATATTTGCGCCCACAGCAGTATCCCAGCGCTTGCATCACGGGATCTATTTCAGCCTCGAAGACCTCCGACAACTGTTGGTAAAAGGATAAGTTGTTAATAATGAACATGAGATAGAAGGCATATCGATTCGAAATCAATTCTGATTGCAGTAAACCGTAGATTTAACGTTAATGTGTGCTTTTTTTTTACTTTAGCAAAGTAGATTTACCTTGGTGCAATAACGATATACGCGTGATGTTTTGCGATTGTACAGCCACGCATTGTCAAACATTAGCCACACATCGTCTACATACTCCCAGGGATCACTGTATTTGCCATTCAGAATGTTGTTCCGTATGGTGCCCAGATCCATTGGCTTCTTAACAATCTCAAAGTAGTCGGGTATACCAAGTGCTTGTGGATCGACTGGATAACGAAATGGCATCGACTCCGGCTCTTGGCGATATAGTTTATCCAGCGTTGGCAGCAGTGCAGTGCGCAACTCTTCCGGATTGAATTCTGAAAATGTCAAAATGAATGCTTATTAATATTGACATCATAGCTCACACCCAGAACAAAAACCCTTTCCAAATCTACTGAACCAATTATTATTAAAGAGTATTCCCACAATTTCTTAATTTAATTTTTGTATTCACGGTTCACTGTTCAAAGCATCACCGTTACAAGTCACTCCCGGGTACTAATGTATGCCAATGATGTAAAACTGTGTCTGTCGTCTACCGACTCGTTTTCTGGACAGAGGCTTCAGGCTGACTAAGATAGTTTTGAAGCCTGGTGATAAATGCAAATTTATGTCTTTTCATAGGCGATAGCCCTATTTAAATACATATTTTCTTCATGGCTAGCCACTGGAACGCATTGAATGTGTTGATGATTTGCGAATACTTTTAGATCCCAAGCTTAAGTTTGACAAGCATATTTGTTCCTCTGTTAATCGACCCTTTGGGGCCCAGGGATTCATTTGACGATCCCTACATTATTAAATCTCGTTCTATCCCACTTGTGCGTCCTATTCTTGAATATGGATCTTGAATATGGTATTTTTCTTGAAACTTCATTTAGAATCTTATGTACAAATTATAATATTCCTTTCCCCGTATTAAGTTGTGCTTTCTCCATTTCATCTATTAAAACAGTTCTTATCCAATCCATCTATCAATTCTTCATAACTTCGAATTTCGTAACCGCGTGTTATGCGGCGCACCCCTCAGTCGGTTGGGTGGGTTACAGTTTTGCCTGGGTCCATGAGTTAACAAGCCCGTGCTTGGTACCGTTGGGCTACTTGAATTGCTACTCATTTGTACTTTAACGTCCAAATATATTAACCACCCATCCCTTAAAGCAAGATCTTCTTCTTATTCTTCTTCTTCTTCCTTTTCTTCTTTTTCTTTTTCTTCTTCTTCTTCCTTTTCTTCTTCTTCTTCTTTTTCTTCTTCCTTTTCTTCTTCTTCGTCTTCTTCTTCTTTTTCTTCTTCTTCTTCTTCTTCTTCTTAACCAGCCGTACTGCTCTGTCATTGCCATACTTACGGCATTTCTTCTTTTTATCGCCGGCATTTGGTGCGATTGGCTCTGGCACTATTGGCTTGGTCTCACATTTGATTTTGATGTCGCCCACGCCGCCGGACGCAATGCCATCGATGCCACCGTTGATATCATCCTTGCCATCGATACCGCTGCCACCTATCGTGCCATCGCCATTAGCGCCACCAGGAATGCCACTGCCCGTCGCTGAGTCATCCACATCCATTGGCTCAGCCTTGATTTTCACGTCGCCGTCGGCACCATCCTCCGACTTGATGTCAATTTTCACCATGCTGGTGCCATCATTGTTGACATTCTTGCCCTTGCCACCCGTCAAGCAGTCCATCTGCGAGCTGTCACCGTTGCCACCACAACTGTCGTCCATAAACTCCTTTTTGATCTCATCCTCCTGCTTAATTGAGTCCAGTTTGCCCTTAGATGACATGCCGCCGCCACCACTGCCGCCGTTGCTGCCATTCGTGTCATTGGCACCCGCCGGCGATGGCGTCTCATCATCATTATCACGTGACGCCGCCTCCAATGCCGCCATCTGGGACGATAAACTGCTCGAGCTGCTCATCATGCGGTTGGGCACAGGAGCGCTATTCTCGCTGCTACTGCGTCCCATCAATAGCAACGTGCTGCTGCTAGCTGGCACTGAGCCTCCATTACCACTCGATGCTGTCGTCGATGTCGACGTTGCCGTCGATGACGATGCACTGCTGAGCGGTGTGCTAACCGACGTCGTTATCGCTGTCGTTGTAATAGCCGTGCAGCTGCTGCTGCTGGCCGCGCTGCTGCTGTTGCTGCCATTACCATTGCTACTACTGCTGGCGCATGTGGCCGCTGTCGAGGCAGGCGTACTGCTGGTCGCCAGCCCTGATGCGCTGGTTGCCGGCACTGGCGAGGCAGGTATATATGGCGGCGATGCTGCACGATTGCTTAACGGCTGCATCAGACTACTGACAGAGGGCGGATTGTTTGACGGTGTCCCAATCGGTCCGTTGGACATGAAACTGGGTGAGGGACTTGGTGCGGCAACAGTGCCGCCACTGACAACACCGCTAGCACTACCAGCACCAGCACCAGCACCAGCTCCACCTCCTGATCCACCATTCCCACTACTGCCTGCACTACCGGCACCAGTAGCAGCACTCGTTGCTCCCGCATTAAGCGCATCGAGGCTAGTGGGCGTGGGTGGCATGTTATTCAGCACACTACCAGGTGGCTGTTGTGCCTTCTGCTGCATCGGTGAGCTAAATGCGTTGGTTTGTTGTTGCTGTTGTTGTTGGGGCTGCTGCTGTTGCTGCTGCTGCTGTTGTTGTTGCTGCTGTTGTTGTTGTTGCTGCTGTTGCTGTTGTTGTTGCTGCTGCTGCTGCTGTTGTTGTTGTTGTTGCTGCTGTTGTTGCTGCTGTTGTTGCTGCTGCTGTTGCTGTGGAATAGACGTGGCATTGTTAAATGGCGATTGAGGCAATAGCATCGCAGCGGCTGTTTGCTGTTGATGCTGCTGCAACAGACGCTGTTTCATAATCTCGCTAAGCTGTGGATTTTGTGCACCCGTGCCACCATTCGAATTAATGAATTGCTGTTGCTGTTGTTGCTGCTGCTGCCCAGGTACCGGACTTGTTAAGCCGGTGAATGGGGACAACACTGCCATGCCGCCGGGACTGGGCCCTGGCGGTCCAACTAACATGTTGCCCTGACCAGGCTGCTGCTGTTGCGGGAACTGCATGCGCTGTTGTTGCTGGATCGCAAGCATATTCCCGCCAGGCGAATGACTGCGCATGCTTGCCGCCACAGCAACCATGTTGGGTTGACCCGCTGGCGTCTGTTGCTGGCCGGCGACGACACCACCACCCATTCCAGGCGCCTGAGGACGCAATTGCTGTGGCATCATACCAGTTGGTACAACGCCACCACCGCCCATTGGACTGATGATGGGACGCACGCCTTGTCCAGGTTGCTGCTGCTGTTGTTGTTGTTGCTGTTGTTGCTGCTGCTGCTGAAGCGTATTGTTCGCTACTACTGACGTAGGATTGACGACGGCGCCGCTGTTGGGAACGCCCTGCTGCTGCATTTGCAGCATTTGCTGTTGGTGCTGCTCTTTGCGCTTGAGACGCTTTTCCTCTAGTTCCTTTTGTATCTTATAGATCTTCTCGGCAAGCAGGTGATAGTACTCGGATCGCGATTTGGCCATCTCGTACATGTCTTTCTCCACCTTTTCGGCATACGAGACGAGATTATGCATGCGCTTGTCCTGCATTGTGGTTGGATCTGATGTAGGAAAGATGGCTTGCACCAGCTTGTGCACCAAATGATTGCGCAAATCTGCTGTCACCGATTCTCGCCAGTCTTTCTCGTTATCGCCTCCGCTGCCAGCCGGACCGCCAGCACCTCCACCTGCTCCGGCGCCTGTCGTAACGCCTGGAACTGATGAACTGTTGCCACCCCCCGTCGTATCCGCCGGCATTAGCACACTGGCACCGGCTGCAATTCCAGCTCCTGGCGCTCCTCCTGCTGACACAACATTGCCGCCATGCGCCTGCACCTGTGCTTGCGCTTGAGCCTGCAGCTTCAGCTTGACCAGCTGATCGGACTGGCCCACCAACTGTTGCTGCTGCTGTTGCTTATCACCAACGCCAACTCCGACGAAATTGGAGTTGCTGAAGCCAACATTGACAGACAGCGGTGCTGGTATATTGCCCAATTGTTGCTGTTGTTGTGCATTCTGTTGCGCATTCGGTTGCTGCTGCTGCTGTTCAACCATGTTTGGAAGCGCACGCCTGCGTCCACCGACTATGTTGCAACCCTGCAGCATTAGTTGTCCACCCTGCAGGGCCGCTGCCTGCTGCTGTTGCTGCAAGCTGTTCACATCGTTCGCCCCGGGCAAAACATTTTGTCCGGGCACAGACACTGGCACTGGCAGTCCCCCAGGAAGTGCGCCGCCTGGTCCTGGCTGTACGCCAAGCACACGAACCGCTGGAGAGCCTTGCATGCGTATGCCAGGTGGCATGCCTTGCGTCGGCGCACCCAGCATTCCAGATGCGACCGGTCCCACTGGAAGTATACTGCCAACGCCCTCAAAACGACGCAGTTCCACTTGTTGGTGTTGTTGTTGTTGTTGCTGTGCCAGTTGCTGAGCCATATCGGTGTTTGTCTTTGGCACATTAGGCGCGCCTGGCGTCTGCTGTTGCGGCAGAACAATGGCCGTGTTTTGTGGACCGCCAGCTCCGCCAGCGCTCTGCGCCACCTGTTTACCATCGACACCGACGCCGACACCAACGCCAACCCCAACACCAACACCAACTCCTACGCCAGACGCATTTTGCGGTACCTGCTGTCCCTGTGGTAGCTGTTGTTGTTGTTGTTGTTGCTGCTGTTGTTGTTGTTGCTGTTGTTGTTGTTGTTGCTGCTGTTGTTGTTGTTGTTGTTGCTGCTGCTGTTGCTGTTGCTGTTGCTGCTGTTGTGGAGGCTGATTCTGTCGGAAGGGTAAGCAGATAACGCAATCGGATCGCGAGCAGGTCTTGTAGTGAAGCAGTATCTGACGCGACGATGTACAGTGTTGCATGGTGCAATCCTTGCTCTGCTTGCAGGTGGCCATATGCGCCAAGACGGCTTTCATCGCCTTGCAATAGTTGACGGTGCATACATCGCGATTGGGATTCAGATTTTCGCGCCTATTGCACTTGTGCGCGTGCAGCAGCAACATCAGCTGCTGCTGTATTTGTTTCTTTCGCTCCTCAGACATACTGTTCTGCGTTGGAGCCCCGCTAGCAGGCAACGCAGAGGGTACTCCCTGTTGCTGAGATGTGCCGGGCTGTTGCTGCTGCTGCTGCTGTTGTTGTTGTTGCTGCTGCTGTTGCTGTTGTTGCTGCTGCTGTTGTTGTTGCTGCTGTTGTTGTTGCTGCTGCTGAGCATGTCCAAGCAGTTGATTAGGTTGTGGCGCTCGTGGTCCCAGTGGACCCTGTTGGATGCCCGGCTGTTGCTGCTGGGGATTCATTTGTGCATTTGCCGCTGCCAGTTGCTGCTGCTGCTGAGGATTGCCAACCAGTCCACCTGAACCTGGTGGCGCACCGTCTGCACCCAGACTGGACATGGGCACAACTGTGCCAATTGGTCTATTTCCCTGAGGCATACTGGAGCTCATGTTGGGCGCCACAACGCCGCCGCCGCCGCGTTGTACCATCTGTTGAGCCAGTAACTGTTGTTGCTGCTGTGGGTTAGCGCCACTAGGTGCACCATAGTTGGCGACTCCATAAGGCATATTGTTGATTTGGCCTTTTAAGTAAATGGATGTGTTTAATCATATTACAGTTCATTACATACAACATTACAGTCGCTTTGTTTTTGTATTTGTCTAGGTTTTTGATGTAAAAGCTACTTACCCAGCTGCATGTTTGGGTTCTGCATGCGTGGACCACCACCGGCGCCTACAACACCACCTGGTCCATTACCGCCGCCAGCTCCTGCGCCCATCAGATGCGGGCCACGAAGCATGTGCTGCTGTCCAACCATGCGACCAATCATCGGACCATTCTGCATATGCATGCCCTGATTTGCCGCTGATCCGGGCACCGATCCTACGCCGGGCACGGCGTTCATCATTGAGGCAGCGCCCGGTTGCTTCAGGGCGTTCACCATGCCGGCGCCACCTATGCTGCCCATGCCGCCGCTGTTTGTCAGGACCATGTTGCCCAGATTGCCCTGTGCAATGCTGTTCATACCTGCAACAAGGATATGTCATTAGATTATTTGTTCTACAGCATTTTCCATATTGTGTTGTGTTGTATTGTACATTGTGTGAGCTGTGTATGATCGAAAACTTGACTTACCTGGTATGGCATTCATGCCATTGTTGCCATTATTCGATATGGACATGGGCATTGAATTGACCATGCCCATTTGTGCCGCAACCTGCATGCCACCGGTGTTGGGCGATTGTAAATTGGGTGACTTGCTGCCAAGTTGATTCATGCCGGGCACAACCATGCCACCGCCAGCGACCTTGTTGCCCTGCTGCTGTTGTTGTAACAGATGCTGCAGATGCTGGTGTTGCATTTGTCGAAGCTGGTTTCCGGCAGCGCCGCCTCCGCCATTACTGCTGCCATCGTCACCGCCGCCACCGGCACCGTTCATTTGTGGCGTCACCACATTTGGACCGGGTCCCTGAGCTGGTGGTTTATTTGGTCCGCCATTGCCGGCACCGGTAGCCGTCGCAACAACGCTAACACCGCCGCCGCCGCCGCCGCCAGTGTTTAGTTGATCCGACCAGCCGCTGTTCGAAGACACCAGCTCATCGGGTAGATTGTCTTCCAGAATAGAATAGAATAGATCCGCTAAATGAACACATATTGGATTTCCATTAATATAATCAGGTACACAAAAATATCTGCATATAAGATGTATGTAAGTAATGTAAGAATGTATCTAAGTATGCATTGAGTTCAACATATTTATATGTCTTTATCAAAACATGCAGTGGCGAAAAATTACGAATGATTAAACTGCGAATCGATTCGAGCACTTACATGGATCCATTTTTACCCGCTTCTGTGGCGGTTCGTCTAAATGATCGGCCATCATATATAAAATATTTTGCTTGCCTTATATTGGCAGCACAACGTGTCCTAGTGGAAGTAAAGTGTATATGCTGGTCTTGTATTCGTTGATTTCGTCTGTTGCCTGCCGATGTTGCCGCTGATGATGCGGTTTTTGATAATTGTTGCCTGCAGATGTTACCGCTGATACTGCGATTTTTGATAATTGTTGCTTTTCGTGGTAAGACAGTGCGAAACCGAATAATATAATAAAAAACTTAGATTGACAAGTTGATGTGTGATCGGTTGTTGACAGAGAATTCGATGTGTGCGCAGTTGTTGAGAGACAGTGTTGTATAACAAAATATATGTTTTGATTGGAGGCACGCTGCACAATTTGACAGTTTTCGCACGATTGCCGGTTTATGTTATATTTATTTTGCTGCTTTTGCTGTTGTGACTGCTGCTGCTGTTATTGTTGTTGTGACTGCTGCTGCTGTTATTGTTGATGTTACTGCTTCCGTTGCTGTTGTGTTATTATTTTGATAAGCTTCAAATACTGGCAGTCAGCACTACGATTTTGCATAGGCTGGCGGGAGTTGTGGACAAATGCAACTCCTTTGTTATTGACGTTGCTCCTGCTGCTCCAGCGCCGGTTTTTGCGACTGCTGCTGCTTCTGCTCCCGCTCCTAGTTCAGCTTCGGCTTCTGCTGCTCTCGTCTGCCGCTGCGTTTTCTGTGTTGCTGTTGTTGCTGTTCTTGTTGTCGACGTCGACGTCTGTCGCTGCGTCGTACACGTCCTCCGCGCTATCGTTACCGCGACCGCGACCGTGCTAGCTGAGCACGTCGCTGACTCCGTTAGCTCGCCGTTGAGATCGTTGTTGTAGCTGCAGCTGCTACTACTGGCGTCCCATGCGCCAGTAGACTTCGCCGTTGTCGTCGTCACTGCTGATTGCTGTTGTTGTTTTTGTTGTTGTGGTGGTGGTTGTTGTGGTTGAGTGCGCCTTTGCTCCAGTTGCTCCTGCTCCAGCTCCAGCTCCCGCCTTAGCCGTTGATGTTCTTCCTGTCGTGGCTGTTGCTGTCTTTTGTTAATGCCAATGCTTGTAGTGTTGGTGTTGTTGTTGTTTGTCATACAGCAGCATGCGCACGATTGCATTTTGTGGGTAGGCGCCAAATCCACCAATTTGGCCGGATTTTCAAAAATCGGCCTTGGTTAGAGGATGATTCGTTGGTGTTTCTTATTCAATGTCCTGCCGCTGCTGCCGCTGCAAGTGATATACACAAATAGATTGTAATATGAACTGGGCGACGAATACAAATAAAAGCAGTCAAAGCCAGCTAGCAAACGCGTTTAATGTTGCATTTGCTACTGCTGCTAATGCTGCTGCTGCTGTCGCTGCTGCTGTCGCTTTTGTTGTGTTTGCGTTTTCGGTTATTACTGCGTTAACATTTTAACGGTCTAATTGTTGACGTTTTGGTTTGTTTGGCTTTTCTGCCTATCTGCTTTTCAATTTCTCCACTTCTCTCTCTCTGGCACGATCAGCTTTTGTTTATGAAGTTCGTAATAGGTAGCATGGTGGTGATGAGGTCAATCTGCAATTGGTTACATGTTGTTATGCTATTCATAAGATTTGCAGTTTGTTTTTTTTGTTTGTTGATGTGGCTCTAATGTTGATGTTGATGTTGAGTTTTGGCGATCTATCTTTGTCGTGTTTACATTCGCGTTGTATTCAACATTGCACATAACTGTAAAAAAAAAAAAAAAAACATATATTTATATGCATATAAATATATGCGAAATTAAGCTTGGCTTGATTAGAGCATAATATTTATTTTATTAAACACAACACATGCATGCGTACTACATAAATGACCCATGAGATTTGCATTCGATACACATAGTTTCCATGCACAGACCGGTCACAAAACAGCACAACACAAAATATAGCAACATATTGCTAATGTTTTTTTTTATTCTTATTTTTCGATTTTCTTTTTCTTTCTATCCGAAAGCGGCTACCGCTGCCGCCTGCTGACCGAAGACAACTCGCCGTTTTTCTGTTTTTCGGTCTTGTTGTTGCTCGTAGTATTCTCCATCTCGCTGATATTTCAGCACCATCTCCGTCTCGCATTCGTCTACGTGTTTCACTCTCTCTCTGTATGTGTCATGATTTAATTTGTAAGTGTGTTTATGCATGTGTGTATGTGTGCGTATGTTGTGTGTGTGTGTGCACTTTTACTTGGCCAACACGCACGCACAAAATGTGCCAACAGCGTGCACAAGTGCGGCGCCAGCTTTAAAATTGCGCGCACTTTTTCTATTTTTTTTTGTACACTTAATATTTAACATATTAATGGGAAGCACTGTCTAAATAATCATAGATGTTGGTATTAAGACAATAACCGTGGCTGGCACATTTTATAAAAGTCGAAGTTTGTATTTATTTTGCTTCCGCATTTGAGCGACGGCTCAACGAATATCGGCTGCTTTCAGCGCCAAAGATTTGTGGCGAGTAAACAGTATGAGCACATACCATACCAGACACATTCACAGCAGCTGAAGCTTTTTTTTAAGCTTTTTTTCGCATACGAACGAATGCCGCTACGATAGCTGCTGTAGGTTGGCTGATTTTTAACGAGTACATCGCAACACACACAGTCTCACACAGAGGGCGCGCGCCCAACGCACATGTATATATGTATATATAAATATATATAAAGATATGTGTGTACACATATATACACGCATGAATGTATAAACGTTTATACTGCGTCTCGCTCGAGACGCGCCGACGTTTTCACTACACACACACACACACACGTATAAAAAATTAACGAGACAATAATGGTGGCGAGTAGAGAGCGAGAGCACAAAATAAATGTTTGCCTTGGTATTGGTATTTTCACACTGGTGTGCATACACACAGCACAGGCACTGCCAACGAGTGCGAGCAGCATTGGAAAAAGAAAGAAAAACAGACGACAGAAAATATATTCCTTTTTTTTTTGTGTCGCTGCTCGTCCGTTTTCTTCTTCATGTCGTATCAAAGTTTTCTATTGCAGAAATTTTGTGTTGTAGGCGTATTTTTATTTTTTTGGCGTCGTTAAAAAAATTATTAATTTTTTCAAACAAAATACGAAATTCGAGAAAAAGTCGAAGAAAAATATAAAAAAAAATTTAGTAAATTTCGACACTTTGTTAAATTTTTTAAAATTAATTTTTTTACGGCGCATTTAATTTTATAATATTTGTTGGATTTTTATTTAATTTTGTATTTTTACCATTTATTTTTCACATTTTTTGTTGATTTTTAAAAATTTTTATAAATTTTTTTGCAACACTAAAACAAAAATTTTCAGTCCGCTTGTGTTGCAGCAGAAAGTCAACTGATTTCGCGAACGAGTAGCAACAGAACTAGAAAGAAAGACTGAAGCTGAAACGACTGTGACTCTGTGTTGTGTGTTAGTGCCAGACGTCGACGACGGCGGCCAGCAACGCTAGCTAGTGGTCACAGCGACGAGTAAGCGTACTCGACGGAGAACAAGAGCGCACACTCGCTCACTGAGAGTCAGTCGGCCAAAGCGGCGTGCGTTTGTATGCGAAAGAAAGAGAGGGAGAGCGTCGCCCGATAACAAAGTAGCGAGTAGAGCAGTGTTGAGCAGCGTGCTGTCTGTTCATGTTTTCAGCCGTGGCGGCAACGCTTAACACTGCTCAATTCTGAAAACAAAATTCAGTGTCGTCGTCGTACAAGGATGCGCTACTATCTCCATCTTTTTCTAGCGACCCAGCAGCGCCCAGCAACAAACTAGCCATACAAACAATATACAAGAAAATATAAACAATTGAACATTATTTCTAGAAATGGTCTAATGGTCATGTGACGCAAAGATTTCGCGCGTATTTATACAACCGCTACAAATTCGATTGCGGCCGCTTATTTATTAAAATAGTTTTTTTTTATTGTGCTTTTGACATGTTATTGCACACTCGCACTCACTTATTTCAACACGTATATTTATGCGGTAGCACAGATAAGACAGAGATGGCCAGACAACTATACATAATATTTTTGATTTTGTAAGGTGTGCGACCGGGACAAATATTGTGCGCTGTTCAACGAGAGTCGCAAGCGAGTATACGTTTTTGATGTTCAGTGGCATTAATTTCATTTGCTCTAGAAATATTCGGAGCAGCGATGGAAAAATGTTTAAGCATTTTAAGTAAATGTAAATTGCGAATTTGGTTAGCGTTTTTGTCTACAATTATCCGGTGAATTTTTACTCAAACGGAACCAGCTACCTGTGTATGTGAATACATACATGTACACACATTAGCATGTACATAAATATTTATGCACACACACACACATGCATGCATCCACACATACAACGAGCATCACTTTGGCTCCGTGTAAATTGCGCCAATTTTCTTTTGTAGTTTGATAAAATAAATTGTTATTGTGATGTTGGCGAAACCGCCAACAACTATGTGCAAGAGGAATTGCTGATTGTTGCCATTCCAAAATATAAGATTCATAGTTACATAAATAAACAGAAAAACTCAATGCTACCTTTAAACAATAATAAAGAGCATCAAAACCTTTGAGAACAACGCGACTCGGAAGACACCGCGTACTCAATCAAAGCGACTAGCGATGGGTTCGTGTTTGTTGTTGTCAATTGTATTTCAGGCGGCACCCGCTCATTTCAACTATCTACTGTATAGACTCGTTTTTGATATGTACGTGTTCATATATATTATTACTTGCATAAGTACTTCACAAATTGTTTTGGCTTATTGGATGTAATTATTAAGTCCAAGATTATTATTTATAATGCATTCCGATTATAGATGTCTCAACATAAGCATACCAAATAGAAAGCGAAAAATAAATTTCATATATAACTAAATATATATAACTATACTATATACTGTGTATTTAAATATTTATGTTTACGTTTATTTAATTCGTGTATGATCACGACGTTTGCTCATCTCTATTCACGAGCCGGCCACAGAAAGCAGTACTGACAATTAAATGCATACATTGTTTATCAGTCAACTGTGGATAAATTTGGAATCGAAAATAAATTAAATATAAATAATATAAATACATTAAATTGTACACTTTGCAATGGGACTCAATACCTTTGAAACCCTCTTCATTTTGAATTAGAGATATTTTACAACCATAAAATAGGTATTCGTTCAGCTTAACGCCGCACTTTTGTGTGGCGGTTAGTCGATTGAGTTCGATGTATAAAAATAGAAAGTGTGCGAAGTAACGATAACGTATCTGTGGCGGGCAGTGCGAGCAAGAGGCATTCATTCATTCGTCGCATTTGAACAGCTGTGTGTGTTGGGTAACGTCGTCGTCAACACGACTAGGGTTGGTTATTCTTGCACAGATGTAAGAAAGAGAGAAGCAAAAGCAAAAAATGTATATACTACAATATAAAATGCAAAATAATAATATTTATTGTTGGCCATGCTACGAGCTAATCCTCAGCGTTGGAAATTAAGGAAAATAAAAACCTGAAATATTCGGATTGGGAGCTTCTAACTCATGGGCGAGTGCCCAAAAACCTGCAGAAAAAAAATAAAAAAGAAAAAAAATGCTACAGTTTCTTTTCCTGCGAGGAAAGGAAATGAAGGAGATGAAAAGAGTGCGCAAGGCTGTGGCAGAGCCAAAGCGAACTAATGGTGCTAAGAAGGCAATTGTCAAACATAAAAATAATTCCACACAAGATGGTTGGCTTTCAGCCCCATCTGCCAAACCCGGATTTCCGGCAATTCCTGTGGTGCCAAAGAAGTTCGCCAATAAGGCCAACTGGTCAGATTTTGATGCTTCCAAGCAGCCGTCGTCTGATATCTGGGAGAATACACCTAATCAAGACGACGATGATTACATTGCTGCTGACACTGATTCCACCTACTCCGAAGTATTGGAGAAGTATTTTATCACTGTCTGGCTCTAAGCTCTTTAAAAAGAATATCTCAATTAAGAAGATGCTTAGGAAAGAATCAATTACAGATTTTTACAAGTCCATCCAACATCAACCAACCCTGCAAGTCCGCGAGTCAGACTGTCTGCGGAGCATATGAAGGTCGGAATTTGTAGCGATGTTGAAGTCAATTGCACTGAGGAGCAGTTGAAGTCGCCGCAGAAGATTCCTCAGATCTTTCTCCCAAATGTTGACGCAATTGATGCACAGCAAGAATTACTGCCGAAGTGTGCTGGTAGCCATGCAACTACAAATTGTTCTAAACCAAAAGACACGGAGGTTACGAGCGCCAACTGTAAATACAAGCATGTTGCCAGTTGCAAAGGATGCCCCCTACACATACTCCCAACTTGATTATTTTATTGATAATTTATCAATTATTTGTATATTATAAAATAAATTCATTATTGCCACATTATTTGTATATTATAAAATAAATGTTCCAATTGTATTTTGAGAGTTAAAATTCTGCACATATTTAAAAAGATTTCATTTGAATTTTATTTCCGCGGGCAATTACATTACCATTGCACCTGACAATACCAAAAACTATTTGCTTACACATTAATCGCCATTTGGCGGTAAGGCGGTAAACATGCATGAACAGCTGCTCGTACAGTCATGTCATATCACTCAGCTCTTGTGCGGTGTCTCGTCCTGCCTCTGAAAGTATGCTTCAAACATTAAGCGGCATCGATAAGATTACCGCTTAAATTCAAAATAGCTCTAGGTGGGCATATATTTTATGGTACAACCCAAAAAGCGTACTTGATCATAATATTAAACATGCCCGTTTCACAAAGCTTTGAGCACAAAGTGTGCCATGCAAAGCTATTGAAATTTTCGAATTCCTTGCTGAACAGAAAAATATAAATGTTTAGTTTGATTTCAGATTCGAAGCTGAGCACAACATATAAAATTTCTGAATTTACAATATTTTCAAAAAAATTTCTATTAACGTTTTTCAAAAATCGCTAGAAGTTAATAATTTTTCTCTTTATTTTTCATTTATTTTTGTGAAAATGTGTGACTCCAATAGTCACAAAATCATGAAGCTTATTGTGATAAACAAGGTAAGTTCTCTGTCTCAGAACAGAGAGAGAGAGAGAGAGAGAGAGAGGAAAAGGAGGATCAAGTTTAATTCACGAAAATCTCCTTCACAGCCCCGCCGAATCTGCTGCGTGTGCGAGACAAGGGTAATTATCATCCACAAAGTGTGATTCAATTTATGATCTGCTTCCGCTCCTGTGGCCCTGAGGGTATCCGTGCTACGTCCGATAAAGCCACATATCTCCCACAATTTTAAGGTTACAGTGACTAAATGGTTGGTGTTGGTACCACCTCCGCCGTCCCCAGGAAGCCCGCCCCAATATTTGAAATGACTATATCCCACAATTTTTGAGTTACAGCCGTAAAGTTTGGTATGTATATATACATATTACTCGTAGCCGCCTTTAAGAATCGATCAAAATTTTGTATGGCCACGCCTACACCTGGGCCCGTAATCGCCAAAGCCGATATTCCGGAAAGATCCGCATATGCATTTTCCACAGACCGCGCCCATATCCGCGCGGCCAATAAATCTGAAATGCGCACATCTTCCACAATTTGTAAGCTAGGGTCACAACATTTTTAAAGTATATTACTGATAACTCCCCGCCCACTTCGCCTCCACAAACCGATAAGCCTGTTAGTTTAAATCGATAAAAGCATCTCACACAATTTGAGAGTTAGAGAGTAACACCCTTAAGAAAAACTCACAAAAGCCTATTTCTATCGCAATTTCAAACGTAAGCTTGGAGGATGGATTACTAGGAACCTCCTTCAAAGAACGGTATTTCTTGTCTTCACCCACCCTGTTCTGTGGGATCAGAGTATTTCTTAGTCGGTTACGCCCGACTGCAACGTTTACTCGTGTCTGATTTTTGATTGTTGATTTTTTCGATTGGGCAGACTGCGATGCCAAAGCTGTATACCTGCAAGCCTTGCCATACTATGACTATCAACTACGCAAAATGGCTTGACAAGGTAGAGCCATTGGAACCACGCAAGTCCGGCTCGAAGCTTAAGCCAAGTGTGAAGCTGAACAAATTTCGCTTACCAGGTTTTAATCCTCGCAATTGATGATGACGTATTATTGGAGTTCATAGCACATATTAATTATAATTATTAAAATTTAAAATGTAAAACCATATTTGAAAATGCGAATTGTAACATGATCTGTGAAGAATAAAACACTTCTTCAATTGCAGCAATCTTCACTCATTTAGTCATTCATTGATTCAGCAGGCAGAAGGAAGCATCTGCATATCTATATATTCTGGATAAGGATCGAGCGCCGATTCAATCTGCTTTTTTAGAAACAGACTTTCTGAATAACAAGTGGAGTTCGCTTTTTTTTACACCTAATCAAGACGACGATGATTACATTGCTGCTGACACTGATTCCACCTACTCCGAAGTATTGGAGAAGTATTTTATCACTGTGTCTGGCTCTAAGCTCTTTAAAAAGAATATCTCAATTAAGAAGATGCTTAGGAAAGAATCAACTACAGATTTTTACAAGTCCATCCAACATCAACCAACCCTGCAAGTCCGCGAGTCAGACTGTCTGCGGAGCATATGAAGGTCGGAATTTGTAGCGATGTTGAAGTCAATTGCACTGATGTAGTGCGCTTGCCCATTTAAATATTATACCCAAAAGTTGGCCACACGTTTCAATTGCCAAGCCAAGCTTTTGCCTAGCTTTTGCCGACGCCCCCTAGGGGATAAATTATTACGTCGAGCCGCTCACAGGCTTGGCTAACCAAAGATTATAATCGCGACAGAGGGGTATTCTGATTTCGAAGGCGATTGGTTCGGTCATCAAAATTTAGTTGCGTTTTTGTTGCGTTGAGAAAAAAATGTAACAAGAAACTAAAAAGCACACGTGGGTGGAGTTCGTGTATAACCCCATATTTTTTTCCAAGTTGTTAAATGAACTGACAGTGGAAAATCGTGGTTAACAACAGTTTTTCTTATAAATAAAAAAGTTACTCCCTTTTTTTTGAAAAAAAATATATAATTTTTTTTGGTGAAAAACAATAATCACTTTTTTTTGTGAATCGGCGCGATATTTGACGCTACCATGAGAGGCGATTCCAGCCGCCAAACAATGAAATAATTAAAATTCACCTGCCATCATATTCTGGAGGACAAAGAAAAAAAAAGTGAACGGCCCCGCACCGCCGCACTCGTCCCTTAGCCAAGTGGGTGCTCCGTCGAACCACCAGCTCGGCATCGAATCACACGCCAAAAGACCACCCGCCTGAAGATCGCATAAGCCCTGAGGATGTATCCCCAAAAATAAATCTAACAAAAAAAAAGAAGAAAGAAAATTGTTATATAAAAAAAAAATAAACCCCAGAAAAATGCCCTAATGTTAAATTTTACAATTCATACTTAACATAAGTGAAGAAAAATTTTTTTTGTTATAATTATTAATATCATAAAGTTATTTGAATAATATAATATGAAATACTAAAGTTATCTATGCAAACAACAGAGACAAAATTACCCATTAAGAAAAAGAGAATAATCACACAGAAAAAATTTATACACCGGCATTAAAACATTAAAACTAAAAATTCACCCTTCTCAAGAATCTGGAGGCGCCACCTGCAAAAGATCTTTTGGATGTGAATAAGACAAGTAAGTGTACCTACTCATTAATTTTGTATTTTTTTTTTTATGTTTAATCCCGGTGAATTCTTTGATTTGAAAGGTGGTATAAAGTAGAGTTAAGTGCACGTGCAAAATCTCTCTTGCAATTGAAATAAGAGAGTCAAAAGAAAAAAAAATGATGGCAAGAGAACTCACTCAGCGTAGCCAAGCGTAGAGAGAGTGAGCTTATTGCTCTCCTTAAGATCCGTGCGGCTTTGGGATAAGCTGAGCGAGCTTTTAATTTGCTGAGGGCATGTAATAAGGTCCGCATAAAAGTATGCCACATTTTAAAATCGAAGAATATTAATTGCCTAAGCCAGCCCCAGAAAACAAAAAAAAAAGAAGTATAACGTGATTATACATGAATTAAATAAATAAATTAAATAAATACCTAATGTTGTTTGCTAGATTGCCCTTGGATTTCAAGGAACATTTTGTTTTTCCTTTTTCATACAATATTTTCGCTATTTAAGTTACCACGGTTAATATATATATATATATATATATATATATATATATATATCGATAAAGAAATAAAATACTCAAAAAAAAAGGAAAAGAAGCCTATGAAATATATATTAGATAAATAATTAAAATAGTATTTAACTTTAATTTTTTTTCATTATTATATTTTTTTGAAGTCAATGAAGTCAATACTAATGGTAAAAAATTGAATTAAGAAATAGAAAATAGTTACGATTAAGCCAAATGAAAATAAATAAATTTGTTAATTAGTTAATTATGAAAAAAATGAATAAGTAAATTTTAATTATTGGGGAGTCATGCAACACCCAGTAGCTAGGGAAGTCGTTGTCGTTAAATAGTCGTTGTGTTGAGGGATCCTCCAATAATATTATGATTAGGTGCCGGAGGATCATGGTAGGGTGGGCATCGACTGCGGCAACTACACCAGCCCAGCACACACAACGACCGGAGAGGAGTGTCGCCTCCATATTTAAGGTGTTGGATCGGTCCACTTCCTCCCCTTCCTCCCTTCCTATCTTCATTCTTCCAGTAATTGGCTTTTTTTAAATTATTATTATTTTTTTTAATTATTATTTAGCACATCGAGCCTGTAGCGCCAGGGAATTCAATGGAACCCCGACCACCTACCAACCATACAGCCGGAGCCAGCGCGTGCACCTCCTCTGGAACGCTACCCCCAACACCAGCTCGAACACCACACGTTAAATGCTACAATGAGGAGCAGTTGAAGTCGCCGCAGAAGATTCCTCAGATCTTTCTCCCAAATGTTGACGCAATTGATGCACAGCAAGAATTACTGCCGAAGTGTGCTGGTAGCCATGCAACTACAAATTGTTCTAAACCAAAAGACACGGAGGTTACGAGCGCCAACTGTAAATACAAGCATGTTGCCAGTTGCAAAGGATGCCCCCTACACATACTCCCAACATGATTATTTTATTGATAATTTATCAATTATTTGTATATTATAAAATAAATGTTCCAATTGTATTTTGAGAGTTAAAATTCTGCACATATTTAAAAAGATTTCATTTGAATTTTATTTCCGCGGGCATTTACATTACCATTGCAGCTGACAATACCAAAAACTATTTGCTTACACATTAATCGCCATTTGGCGGTAAGGCGGTAAACATGCGTGAACAGCTCGTACAGTCATGTCATATCACTCAGCTCTTGTGCGGTGTCTCGTCCTGCCTGTGTGCTGAAAGTATGCTTCAAACATTAAGCGGCATCGATAAGATTACCGCTTAAATTCAAAATAGCTCTAGGCGGGCATATTATATATTTTATGGCACAACCCAAAAAGCGTACTTGATCATAATATTAAACATGACCGTTTCACAAAGCTTTGAGCACAAAGTGTGCCATGCAAAGCTATTGAAATTTTCGAATTCCTTGCTGAACAGAAAAATATAAATGTTTAGTTTGATTTCAGATTCTAAGCTGAGCACAACATATAAAATTTCTAAATTTACAATATTTTCAAAAAAATTTCTCTTAACGAATGGGATGACAAGGATGAGTTTCTGGACGTTATCTACTGGTCACGTCAAGTGTTTGGCATCATACTCGGCATCGTTTGGGGCATTGTGCCGCTTAAGGGATTTCTGGGCCTTTATGCATAAATTTTCAGAATGTGGACGAGGATGCTTACGGCGGTGCGTGGGAGCTGATGAAGGAGGGCTTTATGACATCGTTTGCCGGTTTTCTAGTGACGTGGATTATTTTCTACACCGGCCTGCACTATGACACAATAATAGCGGCGAAATCCTCATAATACCAGCCATGGAGAGTGGGTGGGGGAGAGGTGTAGAAAGTATCCAACGCACTGCAAGAAGAATTAGATGAAAAAAGACCAGAGGAAGCAATAACCAATAACCAATAACCAAGTGAAAATTAATTCTAACAGTCCATACCACATTCGTTCAGCATGGGATGAATCAACTCAATCGACTTATATTCTTTGAACTGATTCAAACACAGCGAGTGGCATTCTTGGCACAATTCTATCTTCACAAGAGATGACTTGCGTTTTCTTTCGACCTGCAACCGTTTGATCCACTTTTCTTTGCCCTTAGAATGGAACTTTAAGCGGCTGCTCCTGGGTGTGTCGCACTTCAGAGTGTGGCATATGACATATTCTTTGGAACCGATGCAATCAAGGACGCCCAATTCGGTCATATTATGCAGCGATTCATTTATGAATTCAGTCAGACGGGGATTGTTTTTGGATTTCCTGTTCCTCATTTGATTCTTAACGGACTCAGTGATTTCGTTGAATAACGCAAAGCCGCATTCCGAGGATTGAATTTTGGCGATGGCTTTGAAAACATGCCGATTGATATTCTTCGGCACGTTGAACTGATCCATTCCAAATCGTTGGAATAATAATTTTAATTTTTAAGAATACTTATTGTGTTATTTTATGGTTTTGTTTAGTCATAAACATGCCGTTTGGCATGACAAGAAGTTAATCATTTTTTCTTTATTTTTCATTTATTTTTGTGAAAATGTGTGACTCCAATAGTCACAAAATTGTCAAACTTATTGTGGTAAACAAGGTAAGTTCTCTGGCTCAGAACAGAGAGAGAGAGAGGAGAAGGGAACGGTTCGTATTTCGTAGGAAAAAATCATTTTACTTTTACAGTTTTTATTAACAATGGATTTTGAGAATGTTGATTCGGTGTGTGAAAATTTATTTTCAGCTCAAAATTTGTTTGCACTGCACGAGCGGCAAGTAGACAAACAAAATTACATTGAAATGGTGAGCACTGCGTTCGAGGATCTCGATAAGTATCGCTTGGAGAATGGTGGCGGGGATGCTCGCGGATCGTTGCTGCTGGACATCGACTTCTTTGGCAACTTGGACGATGACTCGTCTACAAATGTAACTGCATCAGACGCGGCAGCGGTATCAACAGATGCAACATCAGCAATTGGAACAGGATCAACAGAACCGACAACAGCCAGAGACAATCACTATACAACAAATTCTTTAGATTTTGGCTATCGTCCCCCAACTGATGGCATCGCACGACTCCATCGACCAAGTTCAGCAACACCACCACCGAGCATACAGATTGGCGATGAAATTTATGCACTTCGATTGGATACAATATTTGTATTGGGCATGCGACAGAATTTGACCAAGAATGATATCATTGTGTTCTTTGGCAAAATTGGCCACATCACATCACATAGATGACCTGACTGGAAGGAGATTTTCGTGAATTAAACTTGATCCTCCTTTTCCTCTCTCTCTCTCTCTCTCTGTTCTGAGACAGAGAACTTACCTTGTTTACCACAATAAGTTTGACTATTTTGTGACTATTTATTTTCACAAAAAAAAATGAAAAATAAAGAGAAAAATGATTAACTTCTAGCGATTTTTGAAAAACGTTAATAGAAATTTTTTTGAAAATATTGTAAATTCAGAAATTTTATATGTTGTGCTCAGCTTCGAATCTGAAATCAAACTAAACATTTATATTTTTCTGTTCAGCAAGGAATTCGAAAATTTCAATAGCTTTGCATGGCACACTTTGTGCTCAAAGCTTTGTGAAACGGGCATGTTTAATATTATGATCAAGTACGCTTTTTGGGTTGTGCCATTAAATATATAATATGCCCGCCTAGAGCTATTTTGAATTTAAGCGGTAATCTTATCGATGCCGCTTAATGTTTGAAGCATACTTTCAGAGGCAGGCGAGACACCGCACAAGAGCTGAGTGATATGACATGACTGTACGAGCAGCTGTTCATGCATGTTTACCGCCTTACCGCCTTACCGCCAGATGGCGATTAATGTGTAAGCAAATAGTTTTTGGTATTGTCAGCTGCAATGGTAATGTAAATGCCCGAAAAAATGCGGAAATAAAATTCAAATGAAATCTTTTTAAATATGTGCAGAATTTTAAATTATCAATAAAATAATCAAGTTGGGAGTATGTGTAATTCTTGCTGTGCATCAATTGCGTCAACATTTGGGAGAAAGATCTGAGGAATCTTCTGCGGCGACTTCAACTGCTGCTCAGTGCAATTGACTTCAACATCGCTACAAATTCCGACCTTCATATGCTCCGCAGACAGTCTGACTCGCGGACTTGCAGGGTTGGTTGATGTTGGATGGACTTGTAAAAATCTGTAATTGATTCTTTCCTAAGCATCTTCTTAATTGAGATATTCTTTTTAAAGAGCTTAGAGCCAGACACAGTGATAAAATACTTCTCCAATACTTCGGAGTAGGTGGAATCAGTGTCAGCAGCAATGTAATCATCGTCGTCTTGATTAGGTGTAAAAAAAAGCGAACTCCGCTTGTTATTCAGAAAGTCTGTTTCTAAAAAAGCAGATTGAATCGGCGCTCGATCCTTATCCAGAATATATAGATATTTTATACATATTTGGACGTTGAAGTACTAACGAGCAGCACATTCAAGTGGCCCAACGATACCAAGCACGGGCTTGTTAGCGCGCGGACCCAAGCAAAACAGCAGCCCACCTCCCACCCAACCGACCGAGGGGTGCGCCGCATAACGCGCGGTTACGAAGTTCGCGAATTGAAAGAAAGATAGGATAAGACAACTGTTTTAATAGAATAAATGGACGAAGTACAACTTATTAAAGGAAAAAGCGTATTATAATTTGTACACAAGATTCTAAATGGGTTATGAGTAGCAAAATTGGAACTACAAGTTTTAAGAACAAGAGGCAGAAAATTCCTTGTATTTCTGATCGGAACTGTAAAATTAAGTTGGCTGATTAACTCCGAAGAATCAATCTCACCGTTTATAAGCTTGTGTAAAAAAATAACGCCAAGCATTGTCCTACGATCAGAAAGAGAAGGAAGATTTATTAACAAAAGTCTACTGTGGTAAGACGGTAAGCTAATATTAGTATTCCAATGAAGACCCCTAAGGGCAAATAATAGAAATTGTTTTTGTACGGATTCTATTCTATCCTGATGAACCTTGTAATTGGGTGACCATATACAAGATCCATATTCCAGAATAGGACGCACAAGTGAAATATAAAGAGTTTTAGTAATATAGGGATCGTCAAATTCCTTTGACCAACGCTTAATGAAACCCAG
Organism: Drosophila kokeensis; assembly: GCA_035042145.1. Taxonomy (NCBI): domain Eukaryota; kingdom Metazoa; phylum Arthropoda; class Insecta; order Diptera; family Drosophilidae; genus Drosophila; species Drosophila kokeensis. The sequence goes on from JAWNLT010000198.1 coordinate 77,101, forward strand.
GACTCCAAAGGCTCGATTAACAGAGGAAGAAATATGCTTGTCGAACTTAAGCTTGGGATCTAAAAGTATTCCCAAATCATCAACACATTCAATGCGTTTTAGTGGCTTGCCATGAAGAAAATAAGTATTTAAATAGGGCAATCGCCTATAAAAAGACATAAATTTGCATTTTTCACAATTTAGATTTAAAAAATTTACACGACACCAGGCTTCAAAACTATCTAAGTCAGCCTGAAGCCTCTGTCCAGCAAACGAGTCGGTAGACGACAGACACAGTTTTACATCATCGGCATACATTAGTACCCGAGAATGACTTATAACGGACGGAAGATCATTTATAAATAAAGTGAATAGCAAAGGGCCAAGGTGACTTCCTTGTGGTACTCCGGAAGTAACCCGAACAGACTTCGAAATAGAACCTCTAAAGTAAACTTTCTGTGTCCTACACGTTAAGTAGTTTGAGATCCAACAAATTAAGTTATTTGGGAATCCCAGAAGATTAAGTTTGTGAATTAGCAATGAATGATTAACGGAATCAAATGCCTTACTAAAGTCAGTGTAAACAACCTCCGTTTGCATCTTGGTTTGAAATCCCTTTATAACAAAAGAAGTGAATTCTAATAGGTTAGTGGTGGTAGATCTATATTTCATAAACCCGTGCTGGCAGGGAGAAATTACAGATCTACAAAGATGTTGTAGTTGAGAAGTTACCAATTTCTCAAAAATCTTAGGAACAGCGGACAACATAGATATACCTCTATAATTTTGAACATTTGATTTGTTTCCTTTTTTAAGGAGAGGAATAATAAATGATTCTTTCCAAATGTCTGGAAAAGAGCATAACTCCACAGATAATTGAAAAAGTTTAAACAAGGGCTTCAAAAGACCATCAGCGCAGTACCTAAGCACACAGCCAGGTACACCATCAGGTCCCGGTAAAAATGCCGGCTTAATAACACTTAGTTCATCAAGCAAAGATTTCTCCGATATCAAAGGACCAAAAATGCAATAAGCGCCACTAACCAGGTAAGGATATGGCAAAACCAACTGATGATTATGGGAACTATATGTAGTTTGAAAAAATTCGGCAAATAAATCGGCAATGGCCAGATCTGAGTCTGCAGTCTGGTTTTCAAAAAATACGGCAGCAGGAAGTATTGTTAAAATCATAAAAACGTTTAGGATCCCGCTGAAACTGTAAACTACAGCTTCTTAGGTAATCCTTATAACATTTATTATTCGTGGCCAAGAACTTGGATCGTGCAATCAAGTAACGAGAGTAATCCAAGGAAGAGCCAGTTTCCCTGAATTTCTTATACATTCTAGACTTATTATTCCTTAACCTGATCAGCTCCCGAGTAAACCACAAAGGTTTGGTAGACCTACATGGCTCACGAACAGGAACACACAAGTCAAACAAACCGTCTAACGTGTTATAAAAGATACCGATTGCAATATCCATGTCAGCACAATTATAAAGCTGGGACCAGTCAGTCTGCGATAAAAGACGAGTTAACTTAACAAAGTCGGTTTTCCGAAATTGACGAACTCGCCCTGAAAGCTTGTTATCCTGACTTGGTACCGCAGTAGGCAAATCAAACAACACCTCCAACGTTGGGTGATAGGAATCTTCAGGATAGGATATGGGTTCGGAACGTGAGACAGAAAAGAAGGAGGGATCCGTGACAAAAATCAGATCAAGCATCTTATTTAACGAATTCGGGATAGCATTGATTTGACACAACGATATCCCAAATAAGCCCTCCAAAAACTCACAATGAGTCGTGGTTGACAAAACACTTGAGTCAGAGGTACTCTTGCATTTTGGTAGCCAAGTGAGAGAGTTAGTTTTTTGAACTACCAGATTTAGCAAGAGGTTTATTCGAACTAACAGTAGACGGAAGTACTGCAATCGGAGACCGATTGTTCTTTTTTGTAAATTCTTGTACAATTACATGGTCCGGCCAGAATTCCTTACCACAGATGGTGCTAAAGTGTTACGCCGGAACATTTAATTTAAACGAAGAAATCTCCCGAATATAAGAGAATTGGAATTTTTCCACAGTAAGAACAGCTTTTAATTTGGCTTGTATAAAAGCCTTGACATCCTCAGATGTGGTATCAGGGGAAAGCAGTGAAACAAATATTTGTTTTTTTAATGGAACACCTACCAGGGTCACGTTAGGAACCTTAGCAGTAGCATCCGGTGGAGCTATTGCTTTGGTTAAGCGACCATTTGATTCAGGTGATGTGTTAGCACCTGAATGTTGACTTACATCAACGGTGTCAACAATCCCTGAATCGACCACAATTTCGGGGATAGAAGCAACAACATCCATGGGCATAGTGTTGCTATCATCGCTTCTATCTGGTATTTGTATGGATGGGGAAGACAGATTGATCAACTCTAAATTAGGTGCAGTGCTTCCTTCTGCCTGCTGAATCAATGAATGACTAAATGAGTGAAGATTGCTGCAATTGAAGAAGTGTTTTATTCTTCACAGATCATGTTACAATTCGCATTTTCAAATATGGTTTTACATTTTAAATTTTAATAATTATAATTAATATGTGCTATGAACTCCAATAATACGTCATCATCAATTGCGAGTATTAAAACCTGGTAAGCGATATTTGTTCAGCTTCACACTTGGCTTAAACTTCGAGCCGGACTTGCGTGGTTCCAATGGCTCTACCTTGTATGGCCACGCCTACACCTGGGCCCGTAATCGCCAAAGCCGATATTCCGGAAAGATCCGCGTATGCATTTGCCACAATCTGCTTTTTTAGAAACAGACTTTCTGAATAACAAGCGGAGTTCGCTTTTTTTTACACCTAATCAAGACGACGATGATTACATTGCTGCTGACACTGATTCCACCTACTCCGAAGTATTGGAGAAGTATTTTATCACTGTGTCTGGCTCTAAGCTCTTTAAAAAGAATATCTCAATTAAGAAGATGCTTAGGAAAGAATCAATTACAGATTTTTACAAGTCCATCCAACATCAACCAACCCTGCAAGTCCGCGAGTCAGACTGTCTGCGGAGCATATGAAGGTCGGAATTTGTAGCGATGTTGAAGTCAATTGCACTGAGGAGCAGTTGAAGTCGCCGCAGAAGATTCCTCAGATCTTTCTCCCAAATGTTGACGCAATTGATGCACAGCAAGAATTACTGCCGAAGTGTGCTGGTAGCCATGCAACTACAAATTGTTCTAAACCAAAAGACACGGAGGTTACGAGCGCCAACTGTAAATACAAGCATGTTGCCAGTTGCAAAGGATGCCCCCTACACATACTCCCAACTTGATTATTTTATTGATAATTTATCAATTATTTGTATATTATAAAATAAATTCAATATTGCCACATTATTTGTATATTATAAAATAAATGTTCCAATTGTATTTTGAGAGTTAAAATTCTGCACATATTTAAAAAGATTTCATTTGAATTTTATTTCCGCATTTTTTCGGGCATTTACATTACCATTGCAGCTGACAATACCAAAAACTATTTGCTTACACATTAATCGCCATCTGGCGGTAAGGCGGTAAACATGCGTGAACAGCCATGTCAGTACAGTCATGTCATATCACTCAGCTCTTGTGCGGTGTCTCGTCCTGCCTGTGTGCTGAAAGTATGCTTCAAACATTAAGCGGCATCGATAAGATTATTTTTATTATCTTTCATTTATTTTTGTGAAAATGTGTGACTCCAATAGTCACAAAATCATGAAACTTATTGTGATAAACAAGGTAAGTTCTCTGTCTCAGAACAGAGAGAGAGAGAGGAGAAGGGAACGGTTCGTATTTCGTAGGAAAAAATCATTTTACTTTTAGTTTTTATTAACAATGGATTTTGAGAATGTTGATTCGGTGTGTGAAAATTTATTTTCAGCTCAAAATTTTGTTGCACTGCACGAGCGGCAAGTAGACAAACAAAATTACATTGACATGGTGAGCACTGCGTTCGAGGATCTCGATAAGTATCGCTTGGAGAATGGTGGCGGGGATGCTCGCGGATCGTTGCTGCTGGACATCGACTTCTTTGGCAACTTGGACGATGACTCGTCTACAAATGTAACTGCATCAGACGCGGCAGCGGTATCAACAGATGCAACATCAGCAATTGGAACAGGATCAACAGAACCGACAACAGCCAGAGACAATCACTATACAACAAATTCTTTAGATTTTGACCTTTTGACCATGATGGGCTAACGTCCCCCAACTGATGGCATCGCACGACTCCATCGACCAAGTTCAGCAACACCACCACCGAGCATACAGATTGGCGATGAAATTTATGCACTTCGATTGGATACAATATTTGTATTGGGCATGCGACAGAATTTGACCAAGAATGATATCATTGTGTTCTTTGGCAAAATTGGCCACATCAAGATAGATGACCTGACCCCGCAGAATCTGCTGCGTGTGCGAGACAAGGGTAATTATCATCCACAAAGTGTGATTCAATTTATGATCTGCTTCCGCTCCTGTGGCCCTGAGGGTATCCGTGCTACGTCCGATAAAGCCACATATCTCCCACAATTGTAAGGTTACAGTGACTAAATGGTTGGTGTTGGTATCACCTCCGCCGTCCCCAGGAAGCCCGCCCCAATATTTGAAATGACTATATCCCACAATTTTTGAGTTACAGCCGTAAAGTTTGGTATGTATATATACATATTACTCGTAGCCGCCTTTAAGAATCGATCAAAATTTTGTATGGGCACGCCTACACCTGGGCCCGTAATCGCCAAAGCCGATATTCCGGAAAGTGCAAATCGATAAAACCGCATAACCTCTTCAAAGATCCGCATATGCATTTTCCACAGACCGCGCCCATATCCGCGCGGCCAATAAATCTGAAATGCGCACATCTTCCACAATTTGTAAGCTAGGGTCACAACATTTTTAAAGTATATTACTGATAACTCCCCGCCCACTTCGCCTCCACAAACCGATAAGCCTGTTAGTTTAAATCGATGAAAGCATCTCACACAATTTGAGAGTTAGAGAGTAACACCCTTAAGAAAAACTCACAAAAGCCTATTTTTATCGCAATTTCAAACGTAAGCTTGGAGGATGGATTACTAGGAACCTCCTTCAAAGAACGGTATTTCTTGTCTTCACCCACCCTGTTCTGTGGGATCAGAGTATTTCTTAGTCGGTTACGCCCGACTGCAACGTTTACTCGTGTCTGATTTTTGATTGTTGATTTTTTCGATTGGGCAGACTGCGATGCCAAAGCTGTATACCTGCAAGCCTTGCCATACTATGACTATCAACTACGCAAAATGGCTTGACATTGTAGAGCCATTGGAACCACGCAAGTCCGGCTCGAAGCTTAAGCCAAGTGTGAAGCTGAACAAATTTCGCTTACCAGGTTTTAATCCTCGCAATTGATGATGACGTATTATTGGAGTTCATAGCACATATTAATTATAATTATTAAAATTTAAAATGTAAAACCATATTTGAAAATGCGAATTGTAACATGATCTGTGAAGAATAAAACACTTCTTCAATTGCAGCAATCTTCACTCATTTAGTCATTCATTGATTCAGCAGGCAGAAGGAAGCATCTGCATATCTATATATTCTGGATAAGGATCGAGCGCCGATTCAATCTGCTTTTTTAGAAACAGACTTTCTGAATAACAAGCGGAGTTCGCTTTTTTTTTATTTATTTATTTATTTTTGATTTCTATATTAGCTGGAGACTTCAAATTTGGAATATTTATTTTCAGATTCCGATTGTGAGTTTCAATTCGATTCCTATTCTAATTCTGATTCCAAATTGACACGCGGCAAATTGAACAAGGCGAAACTGACCCAAATCGGTGGCTGGCTGGAAGAATATTCCTTGAGAGCTGCCCAGCTGAGCTAATCAGTGCAACCCACAACTATCCAGCCAGGCAGTGAAAGGGGAGAGTACAAACCAAACAGACAGGCAGACTGACAGACTGACAGACAGACAGACAGACAGACAGACAGACAGGTCGGCAATGGCTTGCAACGTCAACGTGTTGCAATTTGTAGCTGGACCAATTAATGTGGCATTGTACTGTGGCCTTTTGTGTGCCAGTTTTGCGCATGTTTTACTTTTGACTTGGATCTGCCGCCTTGGTTTGTCCACTTTTTGCTGTCGATTTTTGTTTTTACTTTAATGCTCCTATTTTGCAAAAGGGAAAATACAATTTTCCCACTGCCACTGCCACTGCCACTGCCACCGTTTCGATGCGGCACACAAGCAACGAACGGCGCACAGCGGGGCGTGCGGTGCAAGATCAGAGGGAACAGAAACGGGAATGGGAATGGGAAGGAGATCCCACCGCGGGGCGCTCAACTGATTATCATTTCGACACCCTATTTATATGTGTATGTATCGGCGGCGTCTCTCATTTATTTTATTTTATTTTTTCTTGCTGCAGTTGCCTGGCCTGCCCTGGCCTGCCCTGGCCCGGCTTGGCCTGGCCTGGCCTGACTAGGCTGCAGCGAACAAGTGCGCGCGAGTTTTTGGTAGATGTTTGTCAAGTGATTTCCTGGAATGTGTTAGAAACCTCTTGTTTCGGCACTCTTGTTGCTGTTTTGCGGCAGCAGCCGTATCCACCGGCTGTAAATTGATGCTGTTGACATTTTTAGTGCAAAATGCGCATGCTTCGTATTCCGAACTCGAGACCTAAATAGAGACCGCGACCAACTGTTCTCCATATACCCTGCAGGGCAATAGAAATGTGTGCAAGGGGTAGAATCAAGTAAAGTATGTAACAAGTATAGTATATATGTATACAAATGTATATATTATTGATCAGCATCAGTAGACTTGAAGAGCTGGTGACTTTAGACTTGGATTGCCTATTTTCCCATACCAGAGGTAGATCAAGCGAATTATATTTTATTGACTTTCAATTAATATATAAAATATAGCCAGACATTTTATTGGGCAACTGTAAAATGTTCACTTAGATCGAATAAAAAACAAATATAGATTTTATAAAAAAAAACAAACTAGCATCAGCAAGCTGATTTTATGTAGATGGATTAGATTACTGATTTGAACAATTGCTACACATGTTTAGCATCCAGATGCAGAGTATCTTCTAGTCGCGCTCTCTTAACTTATTATTTTATTTTGATTCGTATATTGCAACAGTTGCTGAGATTGATTTAAATGCCTCAGGCACACCCACACACATTCTTCCAAATCATGCGACAGATTACGCAATCGTTCCTCTAGTTGTAGCCAATCTGCTCAGTCATCTTTCCGGGAATCATTTAATCAACCTTCAGCAGTGCAAAAATCGCCGCAACGGACAAACGATCCATCGGCTGATACACAATATATACGTATTGATATAGCAGAATTTATATTCAAACTTTGAAGTATCTAGCTCATAAAGTTTCTGAGATCGTGTAATGTACCAAATAATGGATTATCTAGTTCTTATCGTCCCTTGTATACCGTATATAGTAAATATACATATATATGTATATTTATATGGTATATGGGGTTGGTCTGCCTTTTGCTGCCTTCTGCCTGTTGCTGTACAAGGTATGGGGTATAGGGTCCTTATAAATATGTGCAAATGCCAAAAGCAGACTAAACTATCCTTAATAATTACAAATATTGCCAAGCGATTTCCCATTTAATAATCTCGCTCCCTCGGTTTCTCTCGGTGTTAGATACATTTATTTTCCGAATATATGAATATAATTTTAATCTATATAAATAATATTGATAATAGCAATAATAGTAGTAATAGTGATAATAATAATAAAAAGAGTTAAATTTGATTTTAAGAGAAATTAATTAAATATTTAATTTTTTATTCAGAGACCACCTGAACTTCATCTCTATCAAATCCCATAGTTATCATTCAAATTTGGTTATTTATTCGAATCACTGTCACAAATTGAAATTGAATTATAGCAGAAAATATACAAGATCAGGAATACGTCTATATATAGGTTTTACGATTGAAGATACACATACATATATCTGTTTTGGGACATCGCCGAACTGTGCAATGTGAACTGAGTTTTCTGACTTTACAGCTCAACGGCAATTGGCGAAAAAAAACCCCTAGATTTACCCGGTAATCTTGGAAAGCCTACGACAGAACGGCCAAAATATTTGCAGACAGTGAAAGGATTTAAATGTGAAAATCCCATAAATCCAATTAACACAAAGCTGCATATCGGGGATGCGATACGGTAAATGGTAACGGCAACGGTAACGGGTTAGGGTCTTCAATAGATTATCCTGTGAACGGACAATGTGTTAGTTTGATACAAATTTGAGGCGTCTTGTGAGTTGGTAGCCATATGTATAGCTACCTGATCGATTGTGGCTCATCCGAAAAGGGGTGAAGGTTGATGCACAACGTTTCTGCTATGTTGGATTACCGCAGATCCTGTGATCCGTTGATCCTTTGACTTTTCCTGCTAAGCGATCGTAAAACGTGGGTTATGCATTTATGGCCCCCAGCTCCCACCCACAGGCACCCGCCCATCGGCCCGGCCAACGAACCAACATCGAACATCGGGCCTGGGTGCGGTTTAATCCGAGACCACCAAAGAGATCATGGCGCGCTCATTTAATCTGCTCAGTTGGGCGCAAGTTGTTGGCTCAAGCGGGGTCACCTGGTTTGCCCGGCCTCCTAGGTAAGCGGATAATCCTTACTGCCATTGCTGGCTGGGATTAGCATGTCATTTTGGCAGAAAATCCAAGTAGACCAAGCTACAAGCTTTGTTGGTTTGTTTGGCTGTTATTGCTAATCGCGGAAAAGTCAAAGGCAAAAGCCAAAAAAGTAAGGTAAACTTGATCTACCTGTGCGGACGGCAAATACCTGAACTCTGAAATATATACACATATATACACAATGTATATACATATATAGATTGAAAGTGCCTGGCAATTCGGGACCCCGTTTAAGGAGTGGTTCAAGTGTCCTGGCTTGTCTCGTGCCACTGTTGCTGGATTTAACTGTGGTGTTTGGTGGGCATGTTGCGGCTAATCAATTGATTAACAAGGCATTTGGGGACCGAAAGGGGTGTAACACTTAATTCCTGAGGAAGTAGCTGTAGATTGTGTAATTGCACATTGATTTATCAATGAATGTATGCAAGTCCCAATTTATTTGTATTTCTGTGACATGTTAGAAGTTGTTCTTTGTTCTTTGGAGTTATTTGTAATTCGAATCAAACTTATTTAGTTTATTTCAGATGCGAATTAGGCATATTATATTCAGAATTATGCATATTATACAAATATTTAAGTCCTTCCAATTATATTACTTATTTTCAACGAGAAACTACAAGTGAAAATATTTGCATCAAACACCTTCGAAGATTTTCTCCAAAAATTTGACTATATAATTAAAGCCCTTTACTATGTATGCCAAAACGAAAATAGTTATAGTCCTCAAAGGTAATTCTTGGGGTTATTTCAAATAAATATATTCCGCTTTTCATATCTAAGTTGATTAATTTCTTTGCACGTACATAAACATTTATCATAAGAAAAGTTCGTTTTTTATTTGAAAAAAAAAATGATGAATGATTTTTAGTTTTTTTATTTGATTATAGCAAAAATAATAAGTAATCTAAAAAAAAATACACATAGAGAAAAATTACAGCTTATTTACAGAGTGGCTAATCTCGATTCAAGTATTTGTTTTATTGAACACTGTAAAATCTTAAATGAAGAATTCTAATCTATAATCTGCCAGATTCTAGCTGAAGTGCAAAATGAGTAATAAGATGAACACAAAGCTGACTTAAAAATATAAAAATATATATTTAATTTTAGCTACAGATTTAGTACGCTAAGAACTCAAATCTATATATGATTAACTCGAGCTTGTTTAGTAATTATGTATTAATTTATTATTATGAATAAAAAATAAAAGCAATCATTTTCCCGTGATACAATCTAGACCTCTAAAAAATCTTCAATATCAAGGAATAATTTAATTCGGCAAAAAAAAAACAAAGTTTCTCATCTGCGAATATTTTAAAATACTATTATTTTCCAAAGTCGAAACTTAAAATTTAGCCAGTTTCAGAAGTAGTATTAAGCCACAGGGAAAGCTGAGAAAACTTCTCTAATATTCCACTACTATAAAAATGATAAATTTCAATTAAAATATAAAAAAATAATTACAAAAATATAAAAAACTGATTAAATTTAAAGACTTTAAATTTTGTTTGTTAATTTTATTTTTACTTATCTTCAGTATTGATTGCTCGCGTTTAAATAAAATTTTCATAATTTTTGCACCATATTTTTAGTATTTTTTTTCTTAATTTTTGGAAACATATGTATTATTTTCACCGCAGTTGTATGCACATATGTGTACATACATATGTACGCATGCATTTCGCTTGCCAGCAATGAGGGCTTTGGCCTATTGAGAAACTTGTACATTAAGTAACATTCTTCTTTAGAATGCATTTGGTTATCTCTGACCCACTAGTGTGAACGGGAGCGTGAGGGGGGGGGGGGGAGCACATACAAACATATTTACAAACATACATACATATTTATGTATGTATATATGTATGTACAGGCTAGTAAATACAAAGGGCGTGCAACTCTTGTTGTTCTTACTGAGGTTGACTTGCTAATTGATTACTTATATATGTATATGTATATAAGTATGCATATATATATATATATATATATACATATATATATATATGTATGTGGCGAGTGACTTTGTCAGACTGGTCAACTTGAGTGTCATAAATCTTGTGGGAGCTTGGAGAGCCAAAATATTGGCATCTGGAGCTGCTGTGTGGATAAATACATACATATATGTACATAGGTATGCGTGTATTGTACATCATTGAATCTTCCGTTTCATAATATGTGACATACGCATACATACGTCCGTTGTGAAAGTGACGCGTCTCGGCCACATTGCGTATGCGTAATGAAAGGACACTCGCTAATAAAAGACACCCAAATCAACCGCCGCCAAGGAGCAAAAGCAGCAGACGCTGGCTTGGGGAAGGAGCAGCAAAAGGAGCAAGTAACAACAAAGCATAACACACACACAGTCGCACGCATTCAAACACAGTTAAGGGCAGCTTGTGAGCGTGCGAACGAGTGTGTGTGTGAGAGAGAGAGAGAGAGACAGAGACAGCGAGATAGCGAGAGAGAGAGACAGCGAGAGCGAGAGCGAGACTCTGAAGCAGCTCTGCCAACACCGGCGGCGTTGTTGTTGTTACGCTCTGTTCTGCGGTGGTGTTTGGGTAACGCCCCTTTAAATACAGTTATTTCATTGGGCCGCGACCACAAATTTATTAGTTTTTATTGTTATTGTATTGATATTTGAATTATGTGCGCCGCGTCGAGTCTTTTTCCTTTGCTCCTCTACAAGAACACTTATTGCACATACATACGTATTTTTTTTATTATTTTTTAATATATTGTTATATTTCGCTTTATTCCCTTTAATTGGTATTCGTGCGATGAACATTAATATTAAATGTGGTGAAAATAAATTGAATTTTATTGGGTCAATCTGATAAGTATGTGTGTGTGTATGCTGTAAATAAAATAGTTAACGAATTTTTAAGCGAAATAAATTTGACTATTTACAATTACTAACTTAGTTTGTTTTAACTAATGATACATTAATTATTATACTCTAAGGATAATTCATAACATTATTCATAAATGAGTGTTAAAATGCATGTATAAATATAAAGATATAATAGAAAATATTCGTTTTAAAATTAATTGTATTATAAACAATTAATTAACACTAGTCATTTAGCTATGCATGTAAATATTTCTTGAGTTCTTTTCATAATTTAACCACTTAAACAAATTCAAATTTGCTAAGCTTACATTTAATAGCAAATTGTTGAAGACATATTTTATAGAGCACCAATTTAAATTGAAATCTTGATTAATTTGAAGTTTGCCACAAGGCCGCAATGTAAATACATAAATACTTAAATACATAAATATGTATGTATATAGATATAAAATAAATACAGATGCATATGCAGATGTACATGCATGCATGCTTAAGTACATATTGTATGAATGTTGTGTTCACCTACAAACTGATCTTTAGCATCATCATAAGAAGCAGAGTGAAGCAAGATGAACGGCTGCAGCGAAAAAAAAAATAAATACAACAACAACAAACACGAGAAGAATTCACCCAATTGCTTTGACACACAAACCCACACATAGAAATTAAAACAAAACTCCTGCGGGCCACATAGCCTAACAACAACAACAACAACAACAAAGATAACAATGCAAAAAGAAAAAAAAACGCAGAGAGTGTGCGCGCTAATGCGAGCGAGCGAGATAAAGAGCGACGCTGTGGCGATGGACTAAGCGGGCGAGAGCGGAGGTAGCAACCACCAGGCGAGTTGATGGCGCACATTGGCTTGTGAGAGAAGAGCACAGCACGAGTCGCTGCTAGCGTCGCTGTCGCTGCCTACTGCCGTCATCAGTGATTCGTTTTGTACGTTGTTAGACTCTCTCGCTGCGTTTTGGAATTCAGTCGACAACGATAATTACCGGTGGTTGTATCTCGAGCGCAGCGACTGAGGCCAACAAGACCGAACAGAGACTGACCAACAACACACAGCCCAACGAATCCCCTCGCGCCCTCGTCTCTACTGACCATCGTCGTCGCCCGAAAAAACGAACAGCAAACAGCAAAAGAAAAATAAAAGAAAAAAGTAAAGCAAAAGCGCAATGAAATAAGCAAAAAACGAAGCCAGCCGCCAACAGTTTAAGAAGCCTGTGTGCGAACTTATTAGTGTATACGGAATTCGAATTTGTTTTGTGTGCAATTAAATCGAATTGTGCTCGAGCGAAAATTGTTATTGACAATAGCCCCGACATCGACGTCATCGCTGCACCGCACTGTGTCAATAATTATTAAAAAGAAAGCAACAACAAACAACAATAAAAGGCACAGTGAGGCTACAATTATTATATAGCTGTGTGTGTGTGCGCTTATATATACCATAAGCAAAACAATATCTAAGTGAAAAGCGTGCCATAATTATAACGGCAAACTCCAAACTGTATCAATAAACGGCAATGTGCGAACATTTCTAAAGCAAAAGAAAAGAACAACAAAAGTAAATAAATCGGGAACGAGTCGTCCAAAAATTATCAACACCAATAAACGGCAGCAGCAGCAGCAGCCACAGCAGCAACAGCAGCAGCAATAGTAGCAGCAATAGCAGCAGCAGCAGAAGCGGCAGCAGCCATTAAAATTGCCAACATGATTGACGCCACCTGCAATTATTTGAATCCCTATGCACTGTCTCAGCCAACAGCAATACAGCAGCAGCAACAGCAGCAGCAGCAACAACAACAGCAACAACAACAACAACAGCAGCAGCAGCAGCAGCATCATCATCAGCAACACCAACAGCAGCAGCAGCTGCAATTACAGCAACAACAACAACAACAGCAACTACAGCAGCAGCAACAACAGCAGCAGCAGCAGCAAGAGCAACAACAGCAACAACAACATCAGGAGCTGCAACCGAGTCATGATTTCATTAGCGCCTCATTGCTGTCCGCCTCCGCGAATGCCACAAGCTCCCCATTGGCGGCACTCTACGGCAAACAGACGAATGCATCCGTTGCCGCTACCACATCGGCATTGCCGGCAATGAAAATGGAAATGCAATATCCGCCGCAGGCATCATCCACGGGCAGCGCATCGCCCAATTCGAGCATATCGCAGTCGGCCGCCTCATCGGCATCGGTGTCGCCTAGCATTTTTCCATCGCCAGCGCAATCGTTTGCTTCAATATCCGCCAGTCCGCCGGCTGCAGGCATTATCGGTTCCGCCTCTTCGTCCTCGTCCACCACCTCATCCTCGTCGGCTGCGGCGGCAGCAGCGGCAGCGGTTGCTGCTGCTGATTTGGGTGCTGCAGCGGTGGCAAGTGCTGCCTACGGCTGGAATACGGCTGCCTACACGGCGTTGCCAACAAGGTAGGTTCAATTTTCATTTTCATTTTCATTTTCGTTTCCCTTATCACTCAGCATTCACCCATTCGAGGATACTCCTATTACGCTCTTTGCACTGAATTGATATCTGTTGAGAATAACATGCCGCTAATTTGTTGCCTCCGTTTTTTTTGGTTTCTTCTGTTTCCGTTTGCAGAACTCAATTTCCGTATGCGCAATACGCATCCGATTATTATGGCAATGTGGCAACAGTGGGCAGCGTTGCAGCATCGGCATCGGCCGCTTGGTTCTCACATCAGGAGCGCCTCTATCAGCCATGGTCATCACAAAGCTATCCCAGCTTCAACTTTGATGACATCGCCTTCCAGACACAACTGCAACGACGCTCCGTTCGTTGTACCTGCCCCAATTGCACCAACGAGATGAGCGGCCTGCCGCCGATCGTTGGGCCCGATGAACGTGGACGCAAACAGCATATTTGCCATATACCCGGCTGTGAGCGATTGTACGGTAAGGCCTCGCATCTAAAGACCCATCTGCGCTGGCATACGGGCGAGCGTCCGTTTCTCTGCTTGACATGTGGCAAGCGTTTCTCGCGCTCCGATGAGCTCCAGCGACATGGACGCACACATACCAATTATCGTCCATACGCCTGCCCCATTTGCTCGAAGAAATTCTCGCGCAGCGATCATCTCAGCAAGCACAAGAAGACCCACTTTAAGGATAAGAAAACGAAAAAGGCACTCGCCGCCGAGGCAAAGGAGCATGCGGCAGCCATCAAGCTGGAGAAAACCGATAAGTCGTCAAGCGGCAAAAAGACGAAGACAACAACATCAGCAGCAGCAGCAGCAGTAGCATCGACGGCGACGCCCGCGAGCAGTGTGCAGTTCAAGCAGGAACAGCCAGAGTCAGCCAGCACCTTGGGGTATGCACCGTATGCGAATCTCTATCAGCAAACGGCGGCGGCAGCAGGAGTTACATCTCTGCCACCGCCGCCGCCACTATTCCAGCCCCATCAGCAACAGGGCGATGCACCCAGCGGCAGCAGCACCAACAACAGCTATGAGCCCTGGTGCACCACCAACAACACTTCCAGCAGCAGCAGTAGCAGCAGCAGCGCCACCAACAGCAATTCTAATAATAACCGTGCCATGGAACAGAATCAAACTACCTCAGCAAATGCCAGACCCACTTCGGCTAGATCCGCAACAAATTCCAGCATTAGCAACAACAGCACCAACAACAGCAGCAGCAGTAGCAGCAGCAATAGTCAGACGCAACATTATGCGGCGCTTGCCATGCAGAGTGAGTCGCAGCTGGCGTCCGAGTATGGATTAACCATGTCCGGACTGGCGAGCGGGGCCAGCGAAAGCAGCAGCAGCAGCAGCAATTGCGTTAACAGCAATAACAATTCGAATGCTGCTGCTGCCGCTGCTGCTGCATATACGGGCCTCATTGCACCCATGAAGTCGGAGTATGCCGGTAGTTATCCGGCTGAGTTTGCCAGCAGCTCCGGCTATGGCTATGCTGCACATCATCATCACGCTGCCCATGCCCACGCCCATGCCCATGCCCATGCCCATGCCCATGCGCATGCCCATGCCCACGCCCATGCCCACGCCCATCATCATCATCATCATAATGCGTGGACCGCCGCTTATCATCCGCATGCCACTGCCTAGATTAGACTTAGCATAACTGCGGATTTGTACCTTAAATCTGAATCCTTAATCCTTGTTGTTGTTGATAAAATTATGATAACTCAAATATTGAAAGATTATGATTAATACTCTATATATTAATGTTCTCGAGTCGATTCGATCCAATTCGATTCGATTCGATTCGAGTTTTTTTTTTTTTTTTAGAGAGCGAAGTCGGTTGAAGCCGCCATATTCTTGCATAAAGTACACATATATATACATATGTGTGCAGAGAAAACACTCCCCAATAATGCATTCTAATCAATCCCAAAACGTAAACCGATATCCTCTAGTTTTTGTCTCTATAGTGACCTAAATTGTTGTTATTAAGTAAAATAAAAACATAAAAATAATATAAAAGGAAACAAATAAATTTATGAATGAATAAACCGAAATAAAAAAAATTCAATAATACTTTTAAGATGATCTTTTTTTAACCACATTTTTTTTCATAGTTTAAGCCAATTTTTTTTGCATGTATGTACATATTTATCCATGATCTAAAATACATATACACATATACATATATATATATATAAAAATAATATTTGTTAATTGTCTTTAAGATAAATTATATAAACAAGAACGAAAACGCAAAAAACCGGCACACAAAATCATAATAAAAAAATAATAACTAAAAAACGAATGTTTTATTATTCAACATATTGCTCATTGAATCTGCTCCAATGTTTATTTTCTTTGTTTTATTTAAGCCATTTTAGCTGAGAATATTACCAATAAATTTGTGCAGACTTATCAGGTGCAATGCGAACTCTTAAGCTGTTTGCATCTGCATCTGCATCTGAGTTCTCAGCAGGTGTCGCTTATTGATTTATCAAATGGGCTGACCGCCTGAGGGCTAATTGGTGAAGTAACTGGGCAATATTTAGAGACGTCGTGTGAATGACTAAATCAATTGTTTAGCGGATGTCGAAGTATAGCTCATCTGATAGGGGTAACCCATACTTAAAATTACACTTTCGCCCAACGCCGATACTTAAAAAAAAGAGAGAAAAAAAAAGCAACAGAGAAGTAAATGTGCAGCAACAGCAACAGCAACAGCGAACATAACAAAAACAAAACATCGACAAAATTAAAATTTGTTGAGCCATTAACTGACCGAAAACAGAAAGCCAAAGCAAAACATAACTACTCGTAACTTACTCGCTAGGTATTTGTATTTTACACGCAATAAAAAAACGAAAAAAAAAACAAAAAATGGGAAAATAAAAAACGACTTGAAGAAAAATTAACAAATCATAACATGATCATTTATCATCATTAAAGCGAGAGTTCAGGGCCCCAATTCCAGTCGGACTTCGAGTTAAAGTCGTATTGTGGCCCCCCCTTCGGCACTTAGGCCACAGGCTAGCCACAACTCCAGTTATAAATCAATCAGATTTATTCGCTATTTAGTATGCACCGTGCACGTATGTATGTATGTATGTGGTCAAGTAGGAGGTGGCTGAAAAACGCACTAAAAATAACCAAAAACTTGGCTTGCGGTCAACGAGTCGTATGATTAACGCTCGTGTGAAGCTTTCATCCACACCTTTTGCTTACCCCAGGTGGACCCCTGCAGCTTGCCCCACCATTGTCAACTATACCGTTTGGTCAACTCGCCAGCGCATCGATCGATCAATAGTTCCACTTCTTGGCGCCCGCCCCACTTTCAATTTGATTGATGCCCCAAACATAAATCAATGCAAATGCACACACAACAATCGTCCAAGATCCATCCCTGCGACAGGCTGTGCTTTGGGGAATTTCGTCTTCATTTCTGTCCGTCTTTTTTGTACATTAATCGCAACTTAGGATGCCTAAAACCAGTTGATATATAATATTTAATTAAGTGTAAGTGTAATCGCAACAATAATAACGAAATATTACATTGCCTTACTTGATTTTCATACGGACATAGACATGTTTGAGAAATTGAAAACTACTCATTTGCTGAGCCTTGCCTCTGAGTGGCACTTGTGTAAGGCTCAATAATTTTCTACGAATTGGGCGATAACTGACACCACCTACGATCCATCGATTGTCCATTGGAACACTTAGGGGCAGAGTTAAGATGCTCTCGTAATTATTGTCACACGTACTTAGCAATCGGGAGCGGTCCTGTACACGAGAGAGAGAGAGAGAGTTGCCTGGTCTCCTCGTCGAGTGGGTAAGAAGCCGCAAGGACTCTCTCGTGACACGCTTCTTCAAGTGGTGCAAGCGGCTCGGTGAAATCCACTTGATCGCTCTAAATTTGATTGAAATGATCAATAATAAAAATGTTATACAACCACTTGACAGTTGCCCGGCCGCACTTTGTGTTTCATCTTACAGAGGAACGGAGACCGCCCTTTTCCATGGAATCGAGTTTGAAGTTACAGCGCACGGTCTCCTGACCTTGACAGCACCCACAGCAGCAGCAGCAGCAGCAGTGACATCAGGACATAGGAACAGCAACAGCAAATTGAGTTGAGATTATCACTGCTTAGGCGAGTGAGCATCTTCTTTCCTTTTTTTGTACTAAGCAAGCGTGTCCAAGGGTCCAACCAAACATAAAATGCGCTTTCAAAGATCCTCTGACAAAGGACATGACTTAACTAGAAAATGTTTAACATTTGCCCGTGTTTAGTTTTTCACTTTTCACTTTCCTTCACCGCATTACCGCCAGGCCCTCTTTTCTGTGTTCTTTTCTCCTACATTTTTCATCATTTTTTCCTTTTTTTCTTTTCTTTTCTTTTTTCTTTTTTCTGCTGATTGCGGTCTTTTTAGTGGGCGTGTATGACATGGTCATCGGTGATTATTAATTTATGTGCATTTGCTTTCTGTTGTTTTGGTTGTTGCTTGTTGGCTCTGTTGGCTCTGTTGGCTGTGTTGGCTCTGTTGGCTGTGTTGGCTGTCTGGTGGCTCTTTTGTTTTTGACGTTGTGGTGGCGGTATGTTCATTTAAAAATTATTACAACATATGGCCAAGTTTCGCTTGTGGTTTACTTGGTTCGCGTGGGTTTTCTTTCTCTGGGCGAAAAACAACAAAAATGTTTGGCCAATGTCTTGGCAAAAACTAATATACAAGCCCAATCGAACAGGAATCGCTTACACACACAGTATTTATAATGCGTTGTGGTTTTGATTGAACCACCTTTGACAAGGCGTTTAGTTGCCATCGCAGCAGTACGTGACTAAATCAATACCTCGCATATTAAAGCATAACAGTCACACTTGAGTCCAATGAATGTGAATCTGGTTTTGGGGGATTCGCCTGCTTAAGTGGCCAAGTGGCCAAGTGGCCAACAACAATAACAACAACTCTATCAGCTATCAGACAGTGAATGGCTCATTGTTGACATCTGTGGCATACAAATTAAAATATGTATATGAATGTGTGTATTGTGCAACGTTATATGTTATTTGTTGTGTGTGCCACTCGGCTACTTATTATGGAATTGAATTGTTCGATGTGTGTATTAGGCGTCCCGAAACTGAAAACCAAACAACAACTGTAACAAAGGAGCAGCGTAGCAGGAGCCAATGGCAATGTAACCCAAAAGAAAACTGCGACATATGTGCAGTCAATAAATTTTCCACTTTTCATGCTGACAGCACACAAAAAAAAAGAACAAGAAAAAAAAGCAGAGAAGGAACAGGACCAAAAACGGACGAACGCCAGGTTTGTGCCGCTAATGGCCCCAGAATGACTTGGCACTCTTTTTGGAGAGCTACTCGCAACTCAAGGAAAGTGCACATACACTTTTACATATACAGGACATATATATATATAGTGTGTGTGTGTGTGTGTGTGTGTGTGTGTGTGTGTGTGTGTGTACAGCGAGAGGGACGTCAGCGTTTTGAGTTTGCTTTTGTTATGCATTTGCGATGCACTTAATTTGATTTTATTGTTTCGCGCTTAGCGCATTTGTTTATGTCAAATTTACCGATTCACATTATCAATATGCCACGCCCACGTTCGCCCACCCTTCACATTGGCCATTGCCCACGCGTGTGTGCTTCCTATTTCATGCACCCCAACTCCTTCCCGTATATCCATAGGCAAAATAAAACTTCAAGTAAAAAGGCTGTAATACATAATGTTAGACGTGGATATACCCTGTAAAGTGAGATATCAAATATTTCAAAATTTATATTTTTGTTTGTTTTATCTCAATAAATCCATATCCATACACTATTTTCACTTGAACTCGACTCCAGGATACTTCCAAAGTAGTTGATTAGTTTGACACACTAACCACTTTTGATGGGCTTCAATAACAATGCAATCGACTAACCCTATGTACGTAAATCTGAATGCTGGATATTCCAAAATTGGTATTAAAATGCATTTCAATGTTTGCGGCATGGGGGCAATACCTTAAAGTTCGCCCACGCCCACTTGAGCCGCTCGGCTCATGTATTCTTTCATGATGAGCACAAAAGCGGTGTTGCGAATTGATTAATTTTCTCCCTTCTTCTTCTTCTACATATTCTGCTTCTTATTCTTCTTCTTCTTCTTCTTCTTCGTGTTCTTCTTCGTGTTCTTCTTCGTGTTCTTCTTCTTCTTGCTCTTCTTCTAGCACTTCTGCAAGAATCGAGCCTGACTGGGTTTATTTGGTTCCCAAATCGATTCGTTGCGCCTGCTTTTTGGTGTGATTTTATTGCAGCCTTCGCTTGGCGTATCCTTTGTCACTTATCCTGTTATGTCTTATGACTGCAGTGGCGCCACAAAATCATTTACTTGTGTTTTTTTTTTTTTTTTTTTGTGTTTTTTGATTTGTTTGTTGTGATCCATTTGTTAGATTGCCATTGCCTCGAAAATGTCTGACACTGACGTGTGCGCCAACAATTACGTTGCCGGTTTCCAGGTTCCTACTCCCAAACCCATACCTACGATGTACATACATACACAGCTCCATAATTCCGAGACGTAGGCTAGCCAAGACCAAAAACATTGTTACTTGGTTGACATGTGGCCGACAGGTCTAAGCATTTTATGCTTCTAACTGTTTGTTTGTGTGTGTGCGTGTGTGTGTGCGTGTGTGTGTGTCTTTCTGCAATGATTATAAATCAACATTTTGATTTATGAATGTAACAAAACTTCAGCCACGTCCACGACAACAATAATGAAGTGGAATATGCCTAAATTTACGACCGAAACACTTACAAATACAAAGTGTGTGCATGCCACAAGATACCAAGCAATAATGTCTCTGTCTCTGTCTGTCTCTGTCTCTGTCTCTGAAAGTGCCAACAAAAGTGTCGGCAAATTTCTGTTCTCCCCTTATCAGATGTCTAAAACATTGAGGAATATATATATATATATATATATATATATATGTATATGTATATGTATATTATTTATGTATTATTATTATTCCATTTATGCTTTTATTGTTAAATGATTGCTAAATGATAACTGTGAGTTGGATTCTTATTAAATCGGAGATCGGATCGGTTAACTATAGCATACAGCTGCCATAACAACTGTTAGTCGAGTGACAGTTTATTTGTTTTCCTCTCTAAACTGTTCAAATGCATCCACAACAATTGTGAATATGCTCTTCATATTTTAGCCAATTCGATGCTTATTTATTTAAGAATTAATAGAAAAAATTGGTTAAGTATATAATTAATGGTAAAATGGTAGAACATTAACTAAAATAATGTTTTAAAATTGACATGCAGATTGCAGCTATATTATTATTATAATTGGGGAAAGTTTACACTGCGACCTCTAAGGTCTATTGTGCCCCCTTACTGAGCCTATAGCTCTGCCATCAATCCCAACTCCTGCACGAATGCTAGGATCTTTGTTGGGTTGAGGGTTACTATGTCTGCTGCCCTAGGAGGCAGCCTCTTTTCCTTGTTAAGGCGACACATTCTGCAAGGATGTGCGTTGAGGATTCCTCCTCATATTCGCAAAACCTGCATATGCTGCTGCTGTAAATACCTAATTTGGTTAGGTGGCTTCTCAGTCTACAGTGCCCTGTCAATAGACCTGTGAGTATTCTGAGTCTATTCTTCCCCATGGATATTATTTGCTTAAGTCGTTTTTGATTAAAGCCACCTAGGAGACTTCTGGCTTGTCGGAGTCCTGGTGTCTCTGCCCAGCTCTGTTCTCGCATCAGTCTTTCTGCATTCCTGATTTGTAGCCGTATTGTGTGTCTTCCTACACCACAATACGGTTCAGGGTCTATCATGGGTCTCTCTGCCCCCAGTCTTGCTTGCTTGTCGGCCTCTTCGTTTCCAGCTATGTCCTTGTGACCCGGAACCCATCTTAGGGTGAGCCTATTATGTTTCCCGAGTTGGTCAAGCTTGGATCTTACTTCATGAACTACTTTAGATGTTATTTTCGTCCCATTTAGTGCATTTATTGCTGCTTGGCTATCGGAGAGGATGGATATATCCGCATTTCGATAGTGTCGGTGTTCCAGCTATATAAAAAGAGACCTATTTGGTGTGGGATTAAAGTGGTTTGCCCCGAAATATGTTGGCTATACAAATTGAAAATCAATGTGTGCTATACTACTATATATAGTATACTACTATATACTACTACTACTATTTGAAAAAGTCCTCTTGTAATTGATTGCTTAAAAGAGTAGTAGTGACAGTAGTATTCGAAGTAGTAGTGGCTCACACTCATTGATAGACAAAGGATACACTCCAGTGTCTATATACATGTGTGTAGGCATATGCTCCTTGTTGGCGGACACTCGACAAACAACACTTCAGTCTCTTGAATAAAAACAAACTACTCGTGTTGTGTTATGTTGGACACAAAACGGCTTTGGGAAAAAATGGCCTGGCAAGCAATTTGCATAAAGTTTTTTATGTGGCCAGCAGTGATGATGGCGCAACAACAATGGGGAGCGAGACAAAAAAAGGTAGCGGAAACGGAAATGGATGCCGCACGGTCAGCGGCGTGTTCGATAATCAGTACTGGCCAAAGCATGGCGCCAAT
Organism: Drosophila kokeensis; assembly: GCA_035042145.1. Lineage (NCBI taxonomy): Eukaryota > Metazoa > Arthropoda > Insecta > Diptera > Drosophilidae > Drosophila > Drosophila kokeensis. The sequence goes on from JAWNLT010000198.1 coordinate 99,729, forward strand.
GCGCAAACACAACAACAACAACAACAACAACAACAACAACAGGGAGCAACAGCAACAATGGCAACAAAAAGAAGTGTTCAATGCATAAATCACTGCAAAAAGCGAGGGTGCTCGGCAGGGAGTGGGAAGTATACAAACATTTTATTTGAAGCAGCGAGTTTGCATTTTTTATGAACTTGTCGTACAACGTTACAACAAATTCATATACTCGATATACATAAAAAATGCATAAAAAAAATTTCCAGCGCTCCATAAACTGCACAACAATAGCTGGCGGCGAACAGGACCACGACAGGACCACGACCAGGACAAGGACCCCTTATATCCCAGGACGTCATTAGGAGAAAAACAACTGTGCGGCTGCAGTTAAGCACAATTGTGTTCATATATGTTTGCTGTTTGCGATTGGATATCCAAATAGTGTACTTGAGCTTACTAAACACACACACACACAGACACACACACACACACACGCACACACATGCCCACTCACACACTAGATAAAACTAGTTTGGGTTTGGATTTTATCGTATGAGCTGAGGGCATTCAAGCACTTCATATATTGATTTCGATTATTTCGGATGAAGATTTTTTGTAGATTACAAGAACCTGAACAACAAGGGAAGGTTTCAATTGTAGCTTATTAGCTCCGATAGGAATAATCGGTCGAAAGATGGGCTCTTTAAGGATCAAATTCAGTAGCTACGAGAACATTTTGTCATTTAACTTTTTATCTATATTATAGCTTGCCTATGAAAAATTTGTTAGTTCCTATATATATACATATATATACATATATATATAGATAAGTGAGCAGGTGGACTCCAGTTTGTAATCTACGGCGTAGCGAAGATAACTGTTACTACTTCTTATATATTTATTTAGCTTCCGCTTGGCAACATAAAACTGTGTATAGGGTATCACCGCGTCGGGCACTATTGATACTTGTTTTCATTCGAATTACTTAAAGCGATACAATATGAAATAGACTCTTTGTTGAGCGTATACAAAGTTCGTTTAGCATCAGTGTCATTTTTATGGATATTCTTTTACTTTGGTGCCCTTATCGAAACAGGACGTTTCATGTGTCAAGCTTGGGCTTCCTGAATGGTGACACCACCATTTGAAGCTGCTGCTGCTGCTGCTGCTGCTGTAGATCAATGAATATTGACTGCTACCGAATCACATTTATCATTTTGGCAAGCGGAAAAATTAAACACACACATAACAGACGCGCAAAAATGTATGAAAAACTTATTCGCAGCGGATATCCTTGACACATCCTGTCACTTGGGGGGCACTCAAGCATACGCATTGTACTCAATTGTGTCAATGCGACACTTTTCCTCTTCATTCGCCAATGCAATACACATGTGTGTGTATGTGTGTGTGTGTTTCTATGGTGAGAAGATACTTCTGCGATCTGTTATCGCTTTCCATCCCCATCCCCATCTCCATCCACATCGCATCGCATTGCATCGCATTGCATTGCATTGATTAGCCATCGTTTTGGCAGATATCCAGTTTCACGGCGAATCGAACACCGCTCAACACCTGACGGGAAATGGCGCCCCCTTTTAGAATCGAAGCCAATGCAGTTTTCTTTCGTGTGTCCGTTGCTCAAGGTGCATGCAGCGCCTTTAATGTTCAATCTTTGTTGCTGCTTTGTTAGTGTTGCAATTGTTATTTGTGCAACTGCTTGTGATTATTGACTGACTGACTGATTGATGATGATGATGAACATACAGACTGAAAGCACTACTTTCCGAAGCATATTCAAAATTTGTGAAAAACAGTTGAATCGAAATTATTTATTTTCCAGCTGATTAGTTTTAAGAATTTTCATATTGCCCTGGAGCTCTGGATACAAAACTAATTGACACAATTTAGAATACATGTCTTGGCCCGGGCAAAGCCGGTTAATACCTGGCAGCAACTCATATTGTAAATTGGCATTGAAGCGCTTGGCAAGTTGACCAGCTGCTTCTGCTGAGCGTCTGCCGCATATGAAATGCTATTTATGCTTTATATTCCTGTTAACTGCACTCTATAATTATCGAGAAGCAGAAGTCAGCAGACAGCAGACAGCAGCCAGCAGCCAGCAGCCAGGAGACAGCAGCCAGCAACCAGGAGACAGCAGCCAGGAGACAGCAGCCAACAGACAGCAACGCAGCAGCAGCAGCAGCAGCAGAAACAGACGCACAGATATAGAAAAAATTAGGTTGAAATATTTGATGCCCTTGAGGGCTATCTGGTCCGCCACGTAATGGCAACTGATTTATCGTATTTAAAATATTTTTACCATTGTTTTCTTTATTGTGGTTTCTGATTTTTTTTTTTTTTGTGCGTTTGTGTTTTTTATTTTAAGAAAAAGTTGGGTATTATGGACTTGTGCGAATGTATGAAACATGTTGAAGAAGTCATTTCCGATTTTAAGATGGATTTTGAACAAAAATCATAAGTTCATATTTATGAACAGCATTAATCGAGAGCTCAAATCTTTAGCAAAAGTACTTTTGAAAAGTTGCAAAGTTATGACTAATTGAATAGGTGAGAGTTCATGACTAAAGCTCATGATTATAATAATGATTCAAATATATTAATAATATTTAAGAATTTATGAAATTTGCGCCGAACAATTTTTGATTTGATTGGTGTTTTTTTTCTGGATTTCCGCAATACTTGCTATACATTTTGGACGATCTCACATATTGATACCAGCAGATTTATAATAATTTTTATATAGTTTAATTCATAATAATATAGGAAAACCAAATAAAATATTTGGTATTAATTCAAATGTATTGCACTTTGAACTCGTTTGCTGAATGAGCATTTAGTTCACTAATGCGTATAACCCCATCGCAGCCACACCAATTTGCCCTAAGCAAATGCTTAAGTTGAGGCAGCATGCGGGGGAGAGGAGGGGGGCGCAGAATTTTCGAGCGGTGGCAAAGTGAGCGTTCTACACAACGCATTGAATAACTGTCTGGCTGTCTGGCTGTCTGGCAGTCTGGCTGTCTGGCAGTAAGTCAATGCTGGCAATATGCCTTTAATCAAGCCGCAAAAGGCAAAGTAATTCAAATTTTCAAATTATTTCCACCAAAAGGGACGGACGGACGACTCCGATGATGATGATGCTGATGATGCTGATGATGGGGTATACGAAATGCGAAATACATACAAATGGAATGGAATGGAATGGGTGGTTGAAGGCGTTCAAAAACTGCCACCAATTCATACAAACAATAAACTGTTCAGCACAGCCCTCCTATATACATATATATATATATGTGTGTGTGTGTGTGTGTGTGTGTGTGTGTGTGTGTGTGTACATATTTAAATTAGGCGCACATAATAAAGCCAATGAGTGATTTAGTTGAATTGCCAACAATTGAATAAATTTTCCAATTGCCTGCGTTTTCGTATTAGCATTAGAAGGATGCGTGTGTGTGTGTGTGTGTGTGTGTGTTCGTTCAAAATATACGAAGCGAAGGCAACACGCATACTTGTACAAAACGCAAAAATCAGTCAGTGGTGTCTGTGTTGATGTTATCCTCATACCCATTCTCTTCCCCATCAACAGCCTCGTCCCCGTCCTCATCCTCGTCCTCGTCCTCCTTCTCATCTTCATCGTCGTCCTTGTTGTTAGTTTTGCTTCTGTGGCTGCCGTTTCGTCGCCATTCATTCAAATGAGGTTGACAACGTCGTCGTCGTCCAACATTTTGAAACCCTTTCGTGCAGTACAGCGTTGGCTGGCTGGGGGAATATATGTATGTATGTACATGTTATGGGGAAAGGGGTGGGCAAGGGGTCACGGTGGGGTTGCATTCGCGCCGATGGTTGCTCAAGCTTTGCAATCCTTTGAAGTTACATTTGGGTTTCGGGTTTTTTAACGGCCGTCGCCGAATTTGCCGCCACACCATCAAATGAGTGTTTGTTTCATTTTCTTTCGTTGACACCCATTTTTTGAACTCGTTTGACTCACGCACAAGCTAAGGATAAATACAGATATATAGTATATATACTTATATCTTTATATACATATATATAATGTATATATAATTATATGTATATATGTATATATACCTATTTCGCATGTCATCTGATAAAGGTTGCTTGTATTTCAAGAATGCATCAGTTTTTTCTTGGGCTAGGAGTCGACATAAATAATATTATATATTTTATTTGATCTATATTATATTCAAGTCCCATGACATTATCAAAATAAATGTCTAGCAGTTCTAATTACTTATACTATTTTGAAGATAATCCGCATGGAATAATATTGTCTTTAAGTTTGGGTTGGCAAAGTTCCATTGAGTATTCATTCCATAGCTCTGAAAGATGTTTTTAAATGGATTGTAATTCTTTAGCTTACATCCAAGGGAATTAGTTAAATACTAGCCTTTAAGTTAAGTTAACATAAGATCCTCCCCAATGGCTTTTTTATGGTTATTTACCTGGCATCATGATACCCGATTTAGTTGGGTTCAATCGGTGCAGTGTTTTTGATTTTCTGTCAGTGGGTCCTTCCACCCACTGAATATATCTCTTCTAAATACATTTCTATGCACATGTATGTGTACGTATTTATGTATTTATGTATGCCATCGAAGTGCGTAAACAGGCACAATGTGAATGCGAAAGGGTTGCGTATTTTTTGTTGTGCTCACCGTCGTGGATGTGTGGCGAAAAATCTGTTGAACCAAATAATTTTATAAAAGTGGGTGTTTTATTAAAAGTGGAGCGCATGATTGCCAAAGGGCCACCGAGCCTCGCACAGACAGTGAGGCTGGCTGAGGCCGGAACTGGGAACGCAACCAGGACCGGCTGCGAAAGTCTATCAAAGCGAGCTCGGCGAAAGGCGTCGGTCCTGGATTGTTGGGTTGGATTGGGTTGGGTTGGGTTGGGTTGGATTGGGTTGGGTTGGGTTGGCCAGGGTCGGGCTGGGCGGTTTAGGCGAAGGGGACACGCCCAAATGGTTTTTATTTCTTAGAAATAAGTAGCTGCCGCTGTGCAATCGACTTTGACTTCCACTTCGATTTTGGTTTTTGGTTTTTGGTTTTGGCTTTGGTTTGCCATTTTACGCCTGTTGTTCTTGTTTTTCCCCCCCTGTGTTTCCCTCATGTGGCGACTGTTGCTGCTTGTGTTGTTCTATTGATTGGTTTCATGTAAACCTAGTTGATCATTTTGCCGATTATGTGCTGAAGGTGCGTGGCAATATATGCATTATTGCATTGCCATTTTCGTCAAATATCACATGCAACAGATGAGATTGAAAATCTCTTAGATATCTTTGGCGAGGCTGTTCGATCTTTGAGCTGTTGTCAATCAATTGAGAATTTCATCTCAAGAACATTTAGCATTTCTCAGCAAAGAGTACTTTTTTCTTGATTAAAGAATGTTTGAAGTGAGTATTTTCAAAAGCTTTGTTGTCTTGCTACAAGGAGAGAAAATGATTCTATCCAAATTATGTTTATATTTCATTAATTTGCATAGCTTTGATGATCTGCGATGTTTAGTAGTAAGAAACCAATTCATAGTGTTGAGTGTTTAGGAAAACACAACATATACTGATTTCCATAGGAGCTGATATTTTCGCTCTTAATGATGATGACGCCATCGGCGTCGTTGATCTTGCTGCGATAAGCTGTAAAAGGCTTATAAGCAACTTTTGCTACTTTAACTTGACATCAATCATGCGAGAAGGGAATAATGCATTAGGAAGGGGTATTGGCTGAGGATAGGGACGCTGGCTTCTGTTAAAGACCCACTCAAAATGCTTTTAAAGTTTCGCTTGGAAATATACCCTTGATGTGGCAAAATGCGTATGTTGGGTATGACCAAGTTGTGCAGATGTTTGTCACTCAGAATCGATATCAAAAATATTACAATCCATATAATAATCGAGTTGATTTAGCTGTGTGTGTGTGTGTGTGAGAACAATTTAAATATACTTTGCATTCATTTGAGTAAGAGTAAGCTTCGGCTTACAAAGTATTTACAAATCGAGCTTGTCGAAGTTCGCTTTTGTTGTCAGCGCCAGTTGCCGGCGCTTTTACAAGCCAAAATGGGAAATTGCTGATGTAAAGATGACCGAACATAATTTTTGTGGGATTTCTCAAAAGCAGGGCTGCATTCAGCGGCATTGTGTGTGTGTGTGTGTTAATTTGATATCAAAGCGTTGCCGCATGAATAGGCAATTATGCACAGGTGCACAGTTCGGCTGCCTGCCACTGGGAGTGCAACACCTACCGATGCTGATCAGCGGCTAAAGAATCGAGACGAGTGTTGAAATTGCAGCGTGGCGGCGCTTTCTTCATTTCAGTTATTCTCTGCCTTAATTGAATGTCAGCGCTGCGTGGCCAGCAGCAACAACAAGAACAACAACAAGAGAAAATAAAGACATGAACTACTGTGCCAGCTGGGGAGCTAAGTCTTCCAGTGGCAACAGGGCAAGATGCTGCTGCGGCTGCTTCTGCTGCTGCTGCTGCTGCTGAGGCAGTGGTGGGCGTTGGGGGCGTAAGCATTGATTGAACGCTCAATTGAGCGCATGAACAGGCGATCATTGGTTGCTGCGCTCGCCTTCGCCCCCGCTCCACGCTCCCCGCTCTCGCCCACGCCTCCGCCTCCGTCCTTGCCCCACTTGCCCACACTCCACGCACTAAGCGATTTAAGCTTGATGCTTTGATTGATGGGTGTAAGCAAGTTGGATGAGTCGTAGATTATGTTCAGCTTCGATCGTTTGCTCGTTGCTTGTTGTTGGAAGCTTGAGCCTTAAAGGCAATTTGTCGAGCGTTTTGCCCCTGTTCGATGGCCCCATTACATAATCACAGTCCATCCTATTGAACCAAAATGACATGGCCTAAACTCTTTACGCTTCCCTCGAACAGAATGTCAGAGTAAGCGCATTTTAACTAATTTACGTAGTGGGATACAGATCAATTTGTGGATATACATAGGTGTGCGTGTGTGCGTGTGTGCACACACACACACACTCGCAACCATAATTAAACATTTATTAAAATTCAATTGCAGCAATTGCAGTCGACCAATTTTTGTGCAAAGTTGCCAAACTAGCATGGCAACTTTATATGTTTTTGGCATTTTATTTTGAGGCCTACGCGCCAACAAAAGTTGTTTTCTTTTTGTTGCTTGTTCAAAAGTCGAAATCGAAGCTGAAGCTGAAGCTAAATTGTTCATTGACTCAAAAATTAAGAGTTATTGCAATGATTTCGAGCGACTTTCGATGTAACTTAGCAGATGTAATCCAATCCGAATGAGTATAGTAAAGACTGACCCACATCTGACTAGAAAACATAGATGAACTAACTGATAAAAAAGAGAGAAAGAGAGCGAGAGAGAGAGAGAGAGCGAGAGAGAGAGAGAGAGAGAGCGAGAGAATAAGTGGAAAGTAATGAAAGTTGCAAATGTTTCCTTCTTGGTTAAGAAAAGTTTGTTTTGCAGTCGACTAAATTTCACTTGGCATTTAAATATATTTCAATATTCAAATATATTTGAATTGTTGAAGCAATTTTAATTAAAAATTAAGTTTTGCTTGAGTGCTGAGTGTCTGTATAAATGCGAAACGGATATTATTGAATAAAAGTATCTAAGAGCATCATGTAGTTACTAATGCCAGCCATGTATCTCGTTGACGGCCACATACACACATCGTACCCAAGACCTCAAGTCATTTTAAACATGACCAGATAAAAATCTAATAAAGTGCAGAGCGTAAACAAAATGTAGTGAGCGGAGCCACAAGCCAACTCCGCTCGTTGCAAGGTGTGTGTGTGTGTGTGTGTGTATGTGTGTGTTTATGTACTTACCCATGTACATATGTATGTGTGTTTGTGTACGAGTACGAGTACGAGTACGAGTACAAGTTGAAGTTGGAGTTGGAGTTGGAGTTGGAGTTGGAGTACCTGTATGTGCTTAGTTTGACGATGTGCTGCATTTTTGCGCGGCTCATGCGCCTGCGTTGCATTAAACCAATTTCTTTAAATACTTTTTTTTTTCTTGTTTTTTAATAAATATACTCCGTAAATTCGCTGTTGTACAGTTGAGTAAGTGTGTGTGGCTATGTTTCCGAACCCGATCTTTATCGATAGCCTGCAACAAATCGATAATTAATTACTTTGCCCAACATACATACATATATAAATGTATTGCTCTATTTGCAGGTATATGCATATATTTACATATATGTTTACTTCAAAATCGGAAATTGGATATAACATATTTTATTATTTTAATGCACGTGAGAATCGAAATCGAAATTTAGTGGGTGTACGAAAACTGCTGCGTTTGGTGCAGGGTATTTGCTAGTGAGGCACTCGCGACTATTGCACACTTTATGTATTTTTTTTTTTTTATGGTTGTTGTTGTATGTTTGCGGCACACTTTGCACTATCGAACCATGCGGATCTGTCGACAACGTGGACTCCGTTGGCGTTGTGGCTGCTTCGTCTCCGATGTTTTGCAGCCATGACACTTGCAGGTGTGCCTCCCCCAGCCATTCAGCCATTCGGCGGGCCGCTGCGGGTCTTGGGAGGGATGGGGATGGGAGCGAAGGGGTTCTGGGGCGTGTCAGGGTCTGGTTCTGCTTGCAGATGTGCATAGCCAAACCACGTCGCAAAATTAATTTCATGTTACATACGGCATGAGAAAAAAAGTAAGGAAGGAATTTTTAATTAACTTACATGGCGTATAAGTAATATTAAATTATTGCCAAAGACTTGGTGAAAAATGTGCGGAAAAACTGGCGCAGCCACCGAAAAGCTATTTTCGCATCGGTCACGTGGGCACATCTCGGCCAAATTGCGTCCTTCCTGGCATATTAAGCAACAAGCCAGCCAGCCAGCTAGCAGTGGTGTAGGTAGCATGATGAGAGGGAGGGATGGAAGGAGGGAGGTTGGAATCGGGAGAGGAGGAGGAGGAGGAGGAGGGGGAGTCACGTTAATACAATTTGCGCTCGTTACGCGGTTTACAACCCTCGCCAAATTGGGAATCTCAGTTTTTAAAATGCACCCCCGCATCCAGGAGGCATTGGCCGGGGTCATCCAGTGTGCTGGCTGTGTTGGCTGTGTTTTGTCATTAGTTTCATTTTATAATTTATTAACGTCAACATTGCACAACGCACAATTCCAGCAAGGAGGCAAGTGAAGTGAAGATTTTCCAACTGTTTTTGAAAAGCGTACATGATGCGTTGCTTGATCACGTGCTTGTATTAGTATGTGTGTGTGTGCGTGTGTGTGTGTGTATTTTGTGCTAGCTATGCTTATTAGGGTGTTCAAGTTGTTGCCAACGACATTTGGCTTTAAATGACCAACGAAGCGGATGCACTTTAATTTGACAACAATTGCGTAAATTGCCTCGTCATGCTGTTTGTCCTTTGAATTGAATCCACATCTCTGACTGTATGTGTGTGTGTGTGTGTGTGTGCTCGACTTTTGATTTTAATGGCTGCATCACCCAGACAACAACTGACACTAATGTGTCAAAGGTCACGTGCCATTCGTTTGCGACATCTCTAGATTTATCTACGAGCTTAAAACTTGGAAGTGTCTACCACCGTGGGCGTATGTGCCGCATTGTGTCTGCGTGTGTGTGTGTGTGTTTGTGTCTGCGCGCGTGTGTGTGTGTGTGTGTGTGTTTCAACCTAATTGTTACTGCTTGCCACATTTGCCGAATGTGCTACAGAATGGTTTCGAAATAATTAAGCAAGTGGAAAATGTATATGCATATACATATACATATATATATACATATATATATATACATATATACATATAAATTTTTTAAATTAAATTTCTCACAATTGACAAAAAAGATATTGCTCTGAATACATGCTAATTCTGGGATTTTTTGTTGTTTTTTTATTTTTGTTATTTATTTATTTAGTGTCGTCTAATATCTGAAGACCAGAGAGAAAAAAAACAATAACTGAAAATGAGATTATTTTAAAATAAAATTACATTTTTTTTTTCTTACTTTATGTAAAAAAATGAAAAATGTATAAAATTTCGAGAAGTATTTTTTTGCACAATTGGTTCAACTTTTGTTGCATGGGTTGGTGAAATCGCAGAAAAAGCTAAATCAGGCCAAAAATATCTAAAAGTTAGTATAAATTAGTTAAGTTTGTTAACATTATTTCTTGAAAACAGAGAATCAATTCCACAAATATCTGATTTAAAAAACTATATTTCTATACAATGAATTCTTTGAGTTGAGAAAATTTGGTTTTTGTAATATTTTTGCATATTTGTAGAGGCGCAACGCATTTACCAATAGATATATTTAGCGATTTACAGGGATATACCGATCAAATTCAAGACCCAATCACAACCAGGTGTTAACAAGAGTTACATTCCACTGATGGCTAATAGCTTTAAACATTTTAATATGCATATTCACACGCATACATGTATGTGTGCCATGAATTAGTATTAGCTTAGTGAATAAACACATATATAAAGACACACATAAGTATAAGTATATATATCGAGTTGATTCTGTCAAGATAATTTACTATCCGCACCTTGTTAATATGAAATTAATGACTGCATTAGATAAATTACATTCCAGGTGTGGAGGCGCTGCTGCTGCCTTTCATTAGCTGAACGTGTTGCTATATATATATATATATATTTGTGTGTGTGATTAGAGTTGCAGGTTGTACTATTTAGTAGCAAGTGTCAAGCATGAACAACGACGACAACTGAGGCATCGACAGGGACAAGAGCAGTCTACAAATTGCCACTAAACCATCGATAAGCATCGATGCCAACAGCACTGGGATAGAAACTTGAAGCCAAGCCAAACAAGGACGTGGACGTGGATGTGGACGTGGACGTGGAATCGGACAAGGACAACAGGCGACTTGCTAATGACACTCCATATCTCCTGTTCCATGCTTGGTGCTCTTTGCTTTGTTATTGTAATTAGCTTGGCCCCCCTTGGCCTGCTTGGCCTGCTTGGCCCCTTGGATCCTTTTGGCCCGCCTGACACCGACCTTCCATTCAGCGAGGGTGGTACATTAAAATATGATTAACTTTCTGGGTTATGCCGTTGTCGTGTCTATTTAATTACAAATGAAGTCTCGCACAAAGTTTCCTTACTTACGAATAGGGTAGGTTTGCAATGTCATTCGGTATGAAGCCAAACATTATCAAGTATCGAAGGCAGCGGGAATAAGAAAAAATAAATAAAAGTAATATCTAAATTAAAGAGTTACTTTGTATATATACTATACATATCTTTGGGAATACAATTCAGATTAACCAAAAATACGAGATGAACTTAATTTATCTGATTAATTTCACTTTCATCGACTTGTGCTTTCACAGGATATCAGTTGGTATCTTCCATGAATAATAGGTTAAGGGAAGTTGTTAAGGCTAAAGGATATCATACTAAGTATTAACATTAAGTTTTTATACTCAAAATATCTTATTTTATTTAAAATGATCCAAATAAGCATCGACCTAAAAATAAGCTACTTTTTTACATAATCCTACCTAGCAGGTGGGGAAACCCCAGTGTATTAAGGTCATATATTAATTTAGGTGGTTAATACATGTACCTACCATAGGTCTTTGGAATTTTTGAAAAATAATGAATAATTAGCTTTTGGCAGGCAAATACATTATTTACTTGACGCTGAGCGACTTTCGCTGTGACTCACTGTATGCTGAATTTTAAGCATTTGCATTTGCTAGAGCAAATAGAATTCGATGTAGTTTGTGCCTATAAATATGTATATATATTTATATATATATATATATATATATATATATATATATATATATGTGTGTGTGTGTGTGTGTCCGCCCTTATTTTTATTTTTGGGCATTCAGTGTGTTACCGTATGCCATATCCTGCGCTAACTAATGACACTTAGACGAGTTGGCTGTGCTCGCTGGGGGGTTCTGGTGGCTGACAAAAGGCGCTAATCTATATTTGACGTGTTTAGCGTTTACGCTTTTCTTTGGCGGACCCCAAAGTATCTGGCCAATTCAATCATAATTATGTGATTTCAATGGGCCTCAATTGTTGTACAATAATTGTATTAAAATGGCGGTCCCTTAGACAATATCGTTCAGTCTTGGGCCCGCTCATATCGCCCATATCTTGACTCTCGTCTGTTGTTGCTGTTGTTGTTGTTGTTGTTCCGCATTTTGTTAAGAGGTGACAATTAATTTGTCAATAATGAAAATTGTCACCAGGCCCAGGGTGCCATGCCAGGTAAAATGTAAGGCTAGTTTTAATGCTAGTCGATTCGTTGTCGTGCTCGTGCCTCATTTTGGCCATTATGCTTTTGGCCGTTCTTCTTGCGGCGCGACGTCATATTGTTATATTAATGATATATTGTCTAGCTGACGGCTCGGTCAACTTAGTAATTTTAATTATTTTGTCATTTGTATAAATTAAAATATTTTGTCGCTGCCGTGCTAGGGTTAAGTAGTGTCCATATCTTATATGGTATATGTGTGTATCTGTGGCGCATAGATATGTTTTTGCATGAGTTGTTTATTGAGTATTGATCATTTGGTCATTGGCTTTCATTAAGCAACTGTGACAACTCAATTAAGACTGTGTGCTCAATTAATTAAATACAAATGCGAACATCAATTCTTCACAATTCACTTGAGTCCAACTAGTACTAATGGCTCGACTATAATGAAAATGTTTTCTGTTATTAATATTATGCTCACTCCTTCTGCTGATCAATGATCTTGTATACCTGTTGCCTTGGAGAACATTAAAAAACAGAAAACGGGATTGGCAATGATGGTTCACACTCTTCTTATTATAATTCAAAGAGCCGGAGAATGAGCTTTGGCTGCGTCTCGTTGCAAATGAGAAATTTGGTTTGATTTTAAGCGCCTGGCTGGCCCGAAAATTACCAGGAATCCCTTACTTACTGAGCGAATGGATCTGTAGGGAGCGACAGACTAGAAGACAGAAAAAAATAAATAAAAAATAAAAATACCCAAAAATATGTGGAGGACGCGAGGCGGTCCAAAATGGCCAGAAAACACAGGGGGGAAAAGACAACGAAAATGGCGATAGAAATCGTGATACAATCACGTCTAGACTTTTACGAGTTGCACCTACAAACCATATAAAAAAAGAACCAAAATAATAATAATAAGAAAAAAGTCAAGAGAAACACGTAAGAAGGCTTTTCTCCAATCGAGACTGATCAACTGGCATATTCCCTGTAGCCAAAAATGATTTATATATATACATAGTCTGAAACATATTCATAAAGTACATTCATGTAGAATGTTTACTTTGTTGCGAATTAATGCTTTGCTCCAGCTGTATCGTACACTTGTGATATACCCATTTCGCATTTAACGAGGGTACAGGGTATACAAACTGCAGATTGTTGGCGCTGTTGTTGCTTTTGTTGGCAGGTCGCGCGGTCAAACGGCAACGTCAAAATTGCGATGGCAGCATGGCCATGGACTTGACTTTGACTTGGATTTCGAAACTTAGGAACTTGTGCCAGCAGCTGAATGCCTCAAAGGGCAGAACAGACACTGACTGACTGGGACTGGGACTGCGACTGGGACTGGGACTGCGACTGGGACTCAGGCCCAGACCCAAACTCAGACTCTAACTCAAACTCAAAGTCGCAGAGTTGGCAATGGCAACGGCAGCAGCGTCTGTGGCTAATTACAGGGCTGCCAGTAACAGCAACAGCAACAGCAACAGCAACCAACAGAAGCAGCAACATCAGAAACAGCAACAGAAATGATATATTTAAGCCGTTGTGGCTGCTTCTTTTATTTGCAAAAACGCATTATTATTTTGTAATGCTGCATAAAAGGAGCCACAAGCGGAGTATCCAAGGCGGAGACAAATTAATATGGGTTAGTTCTTAATCATCGCGCCAACTCCTCCTAACTACGAATACTCTGTGCCAGAGTATACACAAAACAATGTTTGACTACCATTAAATAGTTGACAGTTCCCACATTGATATACATATATTATATTTAAAATATTTGTAGTTTTTAAACAGCCAAATCCAAACAGATTGAGTCACTTTTTTTTTAGTTTCTGTGGATTATTGAAAATGCATGTCGATCGAGTCATAAAGAATCTCCTTATGTACATATATATCTGAACCACCTTCTGTATAAATAGTTTATGGTAATTTTTAAAAGAAAGAAAGATATTAAGTAAAGTCCGATGGTTGACAAAAGTTTGTGTATCCAGCTATTATAAATTTGTGGATCACCTGAGGGCTGAATATGACTACACTCAAATCGACTTTTACGCTGATCAAGCATACTGATGTATATATAATTTATGCGTAAAGCGTATAAAAATTATGGTGAAAAATACATCTACTATATCTATATATATGTATCGAGTGATCAGCTCGCTGGCTGGCTGTGGTGTCTTGGGGATTTGCTGGTCATTTAAAGGAAATCATTTTATCCTTTCGCACATTTTAATCATGCTTAATGATTTTGCTGCTGCTGCTGCTGCTGCTGCTGCAAAGGCTAAAACACAGACACACATGAAAACATACATACATACATGCACACATACATGCACACATACAAACATACATCGAGTTTTAGTTGGTGAGTGCGAGTTTCAGCAAGACGAGCCTTTTTGGTGTGGGACCTGTTGAGCTCCCCAAGTCCCACACCAAAAAGGCTCATTCCGTTGTGGTCGGGTACGTAGGTGGCAACATCAACGCAAACACACACACACACACACACGCACACACACACACACAGGCTTACTATGAGTGCTCTTTCGTTACAGTTTCCAATGTTACCTCTGTTGCCTGGCTTTCTTTTGTACTTTGCCGCATTTTTGATTTGGTTTTCGACTTCTCAAATAGTTTTTTATTTATTTCGTTGCCTTTTCAAGACTTGCTTTCGGATTGACTTTGACTTGGGCTTCGACACTTTAACGGCCTATGCGGTTCTTTGTTTGGTTAATTATGGTCCAGCCTAGTGGCGCCATCTCTAAATGGGTCTATATATAGGTCTGTATGGGTCTGTCTCTCGGCTCTCTCTGCCGGCTCTGGGCAGCTTGTTCACAAATTTATTAATTTTTGCCGCGTTTATTTTCAATCGTTTATTAATCGATTTTCACTTTAGAGGCTGTACCGAAAATCAATTACAGTTATTAACAATATTTGAACAAGTACTTAAAAATCGTCGAATTGTTTAACATTACAATTTATGTTCACACGCCAGATTAGAAAGTATCACATACAAAGCTCAAATATGTTGAGATATATATTTTTCACACTTGTACTTTCATTATTTGGTCTCGTGACTATCTGTGAGATATTGTTTTGGAAAATGTACGTAATGTTTGTGCTTTAAGGAAGAATTTTCATTGACTTTGGATTTGCAGAAATATGCAAAAATAATTATGTTTAATACTGATTTAGTTCACTTTGATTTTTATCATGCTACTTAATTAATCTGGCAGATCGTCCAAGTTTCGAGCTTACATTATTCACCGTTAAAGAAGTCCATCTGAAGTAAATTTTAGACACAAAATGGACTTTCTGCCGGTAATATTATTTGTGTCCTATCACAATATTTAACAATATCGTCTACAAAGATCGAATCAAAATACACACAAAATTGGTCGTCAAAGTTTACAAGTTGACATCAGATTCCCATTAGATGTAAAAAGTTACTTATTTGCGATGATAAATGCTTTAAGCAGCTTGACATCAAGTTTGGCTGTAGGATTGGACGCTTATCTAGAGATTTTTGGAATATTTTTGATTTCCATGGTTTTGTTAGGAGCTTTAGCAAGGCGACGCCCAGGCCAAGTCAGACGTTGTGTCAAAGACGCATAATTACGGGTTGGCAGGCAGTCCGGTAAGCCGGTAAGCCGAACGGAGTGAATGTAGAACGAAGCAGGCAGCAAAAAGATCATTTATATGAAAGATGAGCGCAGTCAAGAAGTTGTTTGTTTCTTCAGTGGTTGCGGCTGCGAAAGGAGTCAGTCGAAACCATTTTCGGGCTGTGATGGTAATGTTGCTCGGGGTCAGACATTGCGCAATGATGAATTATTTGTAGACCGTGGCTGGGCTAACGGGCGACGGAGTACAAGTCTTACACCGAGTCGGAGTAGAAGTTTTAGTAGCCAGTCTCGGTCCGAGTCTGAGTCGGCCGCATGACAAACAGGTGTCAAGAGGTTGCTGGAGGCTGCCATGTGCGTTTCTTATAAACATACTCGCATTCACACGCATATTTCCACAGTCCCTCTTTTCTCCCTCTCCTCTTTCACTCTCTCACTCTCTCACTCTCTCAGTTCTATGGATGAAAGGCTAATTGCAGGACTGGCATTGGGTTCGGTTTTTGACAAGACGAGTGTGTCTACACAATATTTATTAGATTTAAATTCGAAATCATGGGCGTTGTCCAAACTGGGGCAGCCCTTCAAGAAACCAAACGGGCCGAGATCAATTTAATGCATTACAAAAATTTATATTTTGCTCCTGCCAAATTGCAGGCGGCCTAACCTAACCTAACCTAATTTATCATTGAAAAGTATGGCACAGGATGCGTTCCTTCGTTTCTTTAATGTATTCTCCTTGGTCCTTGTCCTTATTGTGGTCCTCGACTCAGCTACAGCCCCGCTCCTGGAATAATTAAACGAGCCGGCAAATAACATGGTGCCGACTGCCCTACTCTATCTTTGACCACTCTCGAAAACTGCAGAAGCCGAAATTTGTATTTCGTCCTGCACTTGCGTGTAATTACTGCCAATTTCTGAATGAATTTGGCCCGTGCATTTCTCAGAATTTCGACCTGAATTTCTGCTAATGAATGTCCGTTCGCTCCCTTTGAAGCCGTTGCACCTACAGTGCATCTAGACTACTTACATACTTAATTTGCCTGGCACTTGATAAATGACAATTTCTAACCTGCAGCTGCAAATTGCAAATGACTAGTCGGCCTAATCAAAGAGCTAACTTTTATGTACCATTTTATCATTTATATTTTATACATTTTCTTAGCAAAAACGATATACAAAATAACTAATTTAATTTGGTCTCCTCAATCCATTATAAAAAGTATACTGAGAAAGGAATATTCATTTAAAGACGCCAAAGTTTTATCAGATACCTATCAAGAATATACATACATATATACTGTATGGGATCAGAGACGTCTCCTTTAATGCTATGTAAATCTTAAAACATCATTAAAGGATATAGTTACTGAATGCATTTAATCAAAAATATTTTCATTTGCATAAATATACCTCAATGGGTGAGAAGAAGTTGAAATTCTAATAGAAAAATAGTATGACAATGTTTACTCTTTCCATGGAGTTAGTTTGCCTTTGACAACATTTTTCCCGGTTGATCAAATAGAGCTCAGTAAAGCAATTGGGACTGTGAACTATGCGTTTATAACTCGTGAAACAGCCGTCACAATCTGGAGGCGATGCGTGACGAGCTGAGCAGGCAATAGCCAGGGCGCAGGCGAAGGCAGAGGCGAAGGCAAAGGCAAGTTTAGTATGACTCTAGTTGGGATTTGGAGCAGCTTTTGGCTGCATGGCGACGAGTCGCGTCTCAACTTTGGTTTTTTCTTTTGTTTTTTTTTGTTTTTTTTTTTTGTGGCAACGAGTTTCTGGCATTGGAGGTGGTTTTGGCGCGCAGACACAAAAATAATTCACAAATTATGCGAATAAAATTTTTAATAATTCTCATGGCATGGGTTAAATAAATGAGCACAAAAGGTAAATGCAAGAAAAAAGTCTTCAACTAAAAGTCTGCCCAATGGCTGCAGCTACGAGTCTCGTCTGCTCGTCTGGCCGTCTTTTGGGTTTTGGCACACAAATCTTTCGTTTGGCTTATGTGGCCAAAAAGTGGGATGGAACCAAAATCTTCAACGCGTCAGGCATATCTGGGCAGAAAACTGCAGCAGCTAGTCAGCCATTCAGCCTGCCCGTGGGCCACAAGACTTGCGCAGAACTCAAGTCAAAATCATCAAGTCCGAGTCATCGAGGTTCAAAACACTGCCTGCTATCCATCGCACTGGGATTGAGGCAGGTGGTGTGTCGGACGGCACCGACAAATGCCGACCTGGGTATATTGATACTCCAGACAGGCTGCCAAGTAACCAACGGCAACGGCGATAGCTTTTCGTATTTTCGAGAGCGTTGCAAAAATGTTGAACGCTTACATTATACTCTCTATGCAAACGACTAAATAGGGTACATGCATTCCAATTGCAATTCAAACTAATTTTAATGACTCTTGAAACCTTTGCGGTTCTCCAAACGAAGATCGCCATTACTTACCAGGCCTTCATTTTAATCAAAAATAAGTCTACAAACTTCCTGACAATAAGCCAAAACTTAACTTGGTGTTGAAAGTAAAGTATAATAAAATGCTAAAATAAATAAAAAAAAAAATAAATAAATAATAAATAAAATATTTGACTTAATAGCATACGTAATAATTTATTAGAAGCACAATAAAAGCTAAAAGATAATCTAGAATAATCGGCTGGATTAATTGATCAATAATAATTGAATTAATAAATAAGAGAGTAAAATATTTGAAATTATTATGAAATAATTACGGCACTTTGTATTACAGGGTACTTAATGGTCTTACATTTATGATGTTATTTTACGATTTGTTTCTTTTCTTTTGGTAGATTTCTTTTTCTTATGTTGCTGTTGTCGGCATTTTTTGTTTTGAAGTTTGTGTTTGCTTTTATTTGATTTTCGCAGCATCACGAAAATTTAGCATGGCCAATGCGCAGGTTAAAAAGCCAAAATTTTCGCTTTTGACATGAAAATTTCTCTAGTTCAAATGGCTTACCTACTCGCAAAACACAAAACACAAAAAAAATTATTGAAAAAAATGCTTAGGCATCCATTCAACCATTTGTTAAACATAAAGTGTTGGAAATTTTTGCGCTCTCATAATTAATACATTCATTTTGACCAGACTCGCAATATATACTTAAAAAAAGTAATGGCGCAAATCGTTTTTGGTCTTGGCTCATTAAACGAGGCGGTCTCATATGATAGAGAAGCCAAACTTATAATCTACCTAAAATCACTTAAGTGGTGGAATAATGAAAACACGTCTATTCGGGGCATTTAAACTGTGTGAGGGCTGACCAAAAAACTCAAAAAAAAAGAGATAATAATTGCGGGAAAGTGTGAAAAAACTTAAGAGAAATGCTCTCGTCGACTTAACATGTAACTAACTATTTCAGTTAAGGCCCAATCATTACGAATAAGTACACATATTTAGTGAAGGGTTATGTTAACTGTTAGTTTAGCTACTCGCTAATAAATCGGTTACAAATTTCAAAATCTGTGCTTCCTCTAACAAAAAGTTTATCGCGTACTTATTGGGAATACATTTAAGTCGATTGAAAATAACAAATAGTTCCATTTTTTCCGTTTCAAACAAGTTCTTGGCTGCTTGTCAATTCAACAAAATTGAAATTAATTTTTTCGTAATTATATATAATATGTAATATGAAGGATCTCTGAATTAATCTGGTTTTTGTATTCATACATATTTTTCTGTTTTTTTTTTTTTAGTTAAAAAAAAACTTTGTTGTTTTCTGTTTTCATAATTTAAATATGTGTTTCGGAGGCTCAAGGTCTCATGGTATTATTTCTAACACTTCGATATATTTCGAAACCCATTAGACATATTTATTGTCTTGACACTAATCGAAATCAATAAGCGCAGCCCTAAAGTCGATTGATTTACGCTCTCCGATTTCTCAGCTTTAGCTTAACAGCGTCGGCGATTGCGGACTTGAAAAAAGAACGAAAATTTGTGTCAGAGAGCGAGAGAGAGAGAGAGAGAGAGAGAGAGAGAGAGAGAGAGGTGTGTGAGAGAGAGGTAGAAAGAATGACAGCCGGCTGTCAATCACTTCGATGGAGGAGTCTCAGTGACTGCGTTTGACACGTGCACTGATTTGAAGCTGTGGCTGTGGCTGTGAACTTGTCAAAGAGCTGTCACAACAACTCATTATTGAATTGTTTGTTGGGCTCCGATGTTGTCCTGTTGTTGCTCTTTTTAATTAGCTGCTGTGACATTTTTATGAGCTGCCAAAAGGGGTTGGCGGCGGTGTATCACCATTTTGATGGCTAACTTGACAAGGAGTGCAATTGTTGTTGTTGTTGTTGTTGTTGTTGCTCTGCTGACAGCGCAATAAAAATTAATTGAGTAGCAGCAGCTTAGCGAGGCAACTTGTCTTGCTTGCCCCACCCGCACCACTCACAGCAGCCCCTAAACAACAACATTTAAGGCAAGCCTGTCCACCCCCCTGCAACCAACAACCAACAACCAACAACCAACAATCACAATCACCCTCCTGGAATGGCCCTTTAAATCCGCACTGACTGCCTAATGTTGTTTGTTGGCTTCGTCTGTTTGTTTATTGTTTGCCGGCGGTTGTGTTTTCCCCCGCCCTTGTAGCCACCAACACAACCAACCCAAGCAACCCAAGCAACCCAAGCAACCCACAACTAGCGCAACCATCGCCAATGCCATCCACCTTCTCCTTACACTGCTCCCCTTTTAATGCGTGCATTCTCTGAGTGTTTTTGTTGTACTTGTTGTTATTGTTGTTGTTGTTGTTGTTGTTGTTTGTCAACGGCAAAGGGCACGCCTTTTTTGCGTTAATTTCGATGGGGGAACATTGCAGCACTATTTCCACAGCAAACCGTAAATCGAACTGAGAGCTGAGAACGAAAACGAAAACCCAACCTAAAACCAGCCCAACCCAACTCAAACCAGGCCAATCCGAAAACCCAATCCAGGCGCATCCAGAGTTTTCGCCCCCGCCCCCTTACCATTTCTGTAACGCTTTTTCTTTTTTTAGTGTTTTTTTTTTTTGTCTTTTTCTTTTCCTCTTTTTGTCATTGCCATCGCTGTTGTCGTCGGCGTTGTCGTCTGTTTATTTCTTTATTTGATTTTTTATTTGCCTATTTATTATACGCTGTTCCAAAAAAACAAAACTGAGCTTATTCGGATTATGCGCAATATACATACGTTTAACTATTATCAAATATAAATCGGTAGTCTATCTTTTCCATTACTAGATCTTTAAGGATATTTATATTTTTGGCCTAGATCCGGCCAGGTATTTATCGCATGCGAGCAGAATATCGCCGGGTCTGGCAATTGCGGCCGCAAAGGTTTTCGTTGTTTTTCTTATTGGAACTTCATTAAATGTTGCTTTTTGTGTCGTTGTCATGTTGAAAATTGTCATAAAAAGCATGCAAGGCTGGGTAAAAGAGAAATTTCAATGAGATTGCCACGCCCACAAGCCCACAACGACGCTGACTTTCTCAAAGGATAAGACAGCGGCATGTGTGCGTAATCATCAGCGTACATTTCATTTGCTTGTATATACATATACATATGTATGTATGTATGTATGTATGTATGTATGTATGTGTGTATGTGTGTATGTATGTATGTGTGTATGTATGTGTGTACACATATATAGTTACTCATACATATTTGTCTCCGGTTTTTGCATTACGAAAATGTACTGCTGAGCTTTGCAAATTTGCAGAGTTAAATCAACGACAGATAGAGGAGCAGCGGGACTTTCCAGGGGGGGCTTACTAGCTAGGGAGCGGATATACATTTTTATATATACATAATCTGAATAAGTAGTTGGGGTCCCTCGCATTGCCTGGTGCCCAAAGTCTCGCAGTGCCAGGCAAAGACAGCTTTCGTTTCTTCTCGTTTTCATTTAATTTGTCTGCATACGTTAGTATTACATTTTTCATCTTTATAACAATTTTTTTGCTGCCTGATCGTATGACAAGATAATGCCCAAGATATATGCGCCTTGTCAGACAACAAAAGCAAAAGCAAAAGCAAACTACAAAACAACATGCAACAACAACGAGTACAAAACACAATGCAAAAAGAGAAAAAGAAAAAAAAACAACAACATGAAATACTAATAAAAATTATTTCAGCACTAAAATTGTTGTTGCTGCAACAAGAAAAAGCAACAACACAAATATACATGCATGCATAAATATGTACATATATATATATATATATACTTATGTATATATAAATATATGTATATACATATGTATGTGTATGTATGCGCCTGGATGGTAGAGTTAGCCGGCGTTCCTGAGCTGCCCGATCTGGCAACGGCGGCAAACAAAATAAAATTTATTAATTCACAATAATAAATTTTTGTGTCTTTCGTTTTCGATTTGTATCGAATGATAATTACAGGTTGTGCTGTAAGAAGAAAAATGCCTCGATTGCCGTTCCCATTCCGGACTGGGGCTCACGCCTGCGCCTCCTCTGCGGCTCCAGCTCCAGCTCAAGCTCCAACTACAACTCCAACTCCAACTCCAGCTCCAGTTTTTAGTCTCTAGCCCTGGTATGACTTTGCCGACTTTTTGGCGCTGTTGAGCACAATAATTAATTGTGTGGATGAGGCAAATAGAGACAGTTGCGAGTGACTGAGACAGCGCACAATGTGTTTGCGAATTCCCATCCACCAAGGGACTTCAATTGGGCTATAAGAAAAAGCTTATTTGGCCAAGCAACTTGACTCCTGAGCACCAAACACTTTCCATCTTCCACTGGCCATTAAGTCTATCTACATAGGGAACACTATGTATCTGTGCGATTAACTATCACATTTCGTGTACACTAGATTTATTCCAGTCCAATCTTAACATGCATTTAGGAAAACAATGTTCTGATCGAGACAGCTCGAGAGAGGTTGCTAAATACATAGTGGGCTTGCTGATATTAGTTTGTTGAAATATAAAAAATACGTTTTGGCCAACAGTCGCATACGTAAGCCAAATACCGACTCCAAGCCCAGGAAGCCAAGGTTGAATCCCAACCCAAAAATACTTAAAATGGAAAAATTAATTATTGTATTAATCGCCCGCTGACTGAGGCGATACAAAATTAATATAAAAATCGTACAATCAAAAAGCGTATTTTGAAATTAAAGTTGTGGCAGCTTGTCCTCTTTCAGAGAGTATTCTTGTGATGAAACTCATCGATACCATCATCCTTCAATCATGTTTTCCACCTGCCTGGACTACCTCTTTAATTACTATTGTTCATCAATCATGAAAACAATTAACACCGATTTATATAAGCCCATATGTTTGCCATCCACAATATCAAAGGAATTGCCTTTTTATGGTTTATGGTTTGGCATCCAGTTTACTTTTGCGTCAAGCTCACTCACAAAAAGGCACAAAAGGCTTTTTAAAATCGGTTCAGCTTTGACATTTCCTATATAATATTTAGCTGTCCGATCTGATAATGTACTGCCTTTAGCAAAAAAGAATATATTCCCAATTTCATAAAATTGAGCGACAAGTTTGGCTCAGACAAGCAGACATAAGGCTAGTGGTGCTGATCAAGAATATATATACATACATAATGAGGCCAGAATTCGATTTTTGAAGTTAGTAAAACTTAATAAAAGAGTAAAGTATAATAAATTAAATAATAAAATAAATAAATAATAATAAAATGCAAATAATTCCATTAAAATGATAAACCCTAATAGCCAGATAAAAGTCGAAGTTAATCGACTATAAAATTGGCTCATTTCTGATTTGTTGCGGTCGCATTCAATTGAACTCATTAAGCTTTGTCAAGGCTATAATTATTTTACATTGCGCACTTAAAATGTCAACCAAAGGACAAATGCAGAGCCTGCACGGGGCAACTGGCTCAAACGCCAGGAGCGAGCAAATCGATGGCGCTATCAATAAAATTTGTGCGCCCCTTTTGCGGCGGGCTCTCGTTTTACACTCGCCTGCCTCTATGCCGCACGAGTTAGTGAGAGAGTTATGTGTGTGTGTGTGTTTGAGAGAGAGAGAAACCGCAAAATCAGAGTCGGCGAAAAAGGGATATGGCCAGTGCAAAATGTAGATGGAGGGAGAGACAGAATGGTTGGTAACTTGATGTGGAGTCAGTAGCTGGCAGGCTGACTGACTGGTTAAGCATTTAGTCTAATTATGATAATTTTGCTAAGCGCCCCGAGCTGCAATCGATCAATTATAAGGCACAGAGGTGAGAGGTGCATCTCTTGGCCGGTATCCTGGTCTGGCCTGGTCTGGCTGGCCATTCTTTCACAGCCTGTTGCGCAGTTGATTTAAACAATTTACAAATTCGACATTTCGTCAACATGTTGCTCAACATCTCATCAAAGCAATATAAAAATAATAAATAACAATAATTAAGTGCAATGAAGCCACAAAGGCGGCGGCAGCACGCAGCCACTACAACCACAAGGAGTGAGGTGGACCGGGAATGCGAGGATGTGAGGATGTGAGGATGCGAGGATGCGAAGAGCAAGGAGTGAGGAGTAAAGTGTGGCAACTGGGGTGTGCGACGTGTGGAGTACTCACATATTGCAAGCCGCGCTGCATGTTGACACCCTTTTTAGCTTAAACACAGGTTTGGACCATAGCAGCTGCAGCAGCAGCAGCAGCAGCAGCAACAGCAGCAGCAGCCACATCCAGCAACACCCTCAACTTGCCACACTCGGCGTCAGCGCCAGCGTCACCGTCCAATTCAGAGAAGGCTGAGAGCGAAACAGCGTCGAGTGTGTAATCAAGGTAGGTAGTCATTATACAGTAAGCTCGGCTTTAGCCTGGGATTTATGTAGAGCATTATGCGATATGGTGTGGCGTTGATGCGCTGATTTTGATAGCTCAATTAGTGGATTCAGATTCAGATTCAATCTATCTAATGAATACTAAATAATACTCATGCTTACAATTTGTTAGCTATTCAGCAACAATTGTTTAGCTGTTGGTTGCACAAATGCTCCCAAATCCCAAAGAATATTGCAGAAGTCAAACTAATTTAGAGGATTGCAAACAATTTGATGAAAATTAATGTTAAGTTATACAGAAAAACATCTGAATGATGATAAAAGTGCTAAAAAATTACAGGAGAAGGCTTTTCAAACTTTGGTTGTAGAAATGTAAACTTAATCAGACAACTTCCTTATTAGTTATAGAAAAATGTGGCTGTTTTTTACCTCGATTTTACAGGCATACAACTTTGACATATAATGCTAAATGCTGGTTGATATTGAGCTAACTTATACTGGCGATAAGATCGGAGCTGATCTTTAGTTATTTACTGCCTATTATTGAAACTATGAACGGTGCCTAGAAAGGTGTCAAAGATTTGCAAACAACACGAAATGGAGAACAAGTAAGCAGATCGACACATTGCCACACATCCAGATCTAAGTTGAAGGCATGTCGACAGACAGGAGGCAGCAGGTAGGCGCACCTTCATTAGATCCACAAATGATGGACAGGGTCATACTTGAAAGATCAATGCGGCTAAAATGTTGCTTGACATAAAGGTGGCTAACGTTTCATTTGGGCTTTTTGTTCTTGGCTTTGCTAGCAGTGGAAGTGGCAGCAACTTAATTTGCTTAATAATAATTGTTATTAAGTGAGCAAAGAGGGATACACAGAAATCGAGAGAGGGAGAGATAGAGAGTGAGAGAGAGAGAGAGAGGGAGAGAGAGTGAGAGAGAGAGAAGGAGTGAGGGAGAGAGAGAGAGGAGGAATACAGAACTCAATTTGCAATAATATGGTTGGAGTGGAAGTTGAAGCTGAATGTGATGGACGGCGTTGCTTATGGGATGATACACAAATTTCATTGGGCTGAAAGTCAAGGCGAAATTTTGATTGATTCGCATTTGCGATCGATTGATCAGTTAGAGAGATTTAAAGTGTGTTGTTATTATTGTTGTTGCTGTTGTTGGTGTTGTTGGTGTTGTTGTTGCTTAGACACATAAGCGCTACCGTGTGTCAGGAGCAGGCAGCGCCTAGCGTGATTTTTCCTGTCGCTGCGGGGCATCGAGGGGTCGCCCAACTTTAGCTTAAACTGGCCCTGGCCCTGGACATGGTTGTGAATGTGGATGTCGACGTGGAAGTGGATATGGACGTGAATGGGTAGACAGTAGACGGTAGATGGACAGTGGACGCTGCTCGATGGCTCAGTGCCTGTAAGAGCCGCTGCTGGTGCTGGTGCTGGTGCTGGTGTTGCTGTTGCTGCTGCTGCTGCTGCTGCTGCTGCTGATGTTGTTGCTTTTTGTTATATCGGCGTAAGTTTCGAACGCCGCTTGGACGTCTACGACCCACTTCAAAGTGATTTACGATTTTGTGACACGCCCTCGCCTAGCAATTTAGAGAATGAATCCCCCTTTCGAAAAGTAAAAGAATACTCGTTTCTAGATACACATACATGTATATGTGTGTATGTATGTGCATATGTATATTTAGATATATTCTAGCATACACACATACATGTACATGCATATACATACATATTTAGGAGACGGCTGCGTTTTGGGCTGCGGTTGTTCAGTTGCTTCTGGCTACTGCTTTGTTGTTTTTATTCGACATGAACTTTTACCTAGCTCCCCACTAACAACATTTTGGCCAACGTATTCTGTGGCATTCATGAGTTGCTGTTTGGCTTGGGTCGGTCGGTCGGTCCTGGAACTGAGCCTGGCCATTGCACCCTGAATGCTGGCACCAACGCCCACATTGACTGCCTTGCTATCTTGGTGCTGGCTGCAATTGTGTTTTCATAACCATAGAATGGCCTCAAGAATAGTTGGACTTCCCTTTTGATTTTATTTGATTCTTTCTTTTTGCGTGCTGATTTCTGTTGTAGTTTTAGTTTTGTGGCTTTTATTGTTCCTTACAGGGATAATCGGTAGCACTTTCCCTTTTCATGCAACTCCCCATGTGGCTTTGCCCAGTCAACAACACGTTGGCAATAAACTTAATGATACCCTGTATCCATTAAAGTGGGTAAAAGGCAATAGTGGATTTGCCAGGATACTCAATTTATCATCTTCGATTCAACAATTTATTTATTAACACTGATAATCAGTATTTTAAATATGTGAACAGAATAGCATATATAGTATTTATCTGCCAATGTAAGTAATTTTATTTAACAATCGCAGCCTGCTTTAATTATTGCTAAAATTCAATGTGTCTACTTAAAAGCCAACAATTTATTGCCAATATCAATTAAGAACGATTAAAATTATTGCAGACAACTTGTGTCCAGGCAATTGATTACTTATCGCAAATGATACTCATCTTTTTGTCTTCTCTTGCAAATGTATAATTAAACGCTCAATTGAGTCATGAAACCAATTAAAATTGTCCAATTTAATACAATTAAAATGAGTTTTATTTGAACCGCTAATCAATGGCTCGAATTTAAGTCTTTTAGAATTATTTATTGAAGTTTAACATTCATTTCTGAAATTAAACATTCAGTAATCAATACTCGTAATCGAACGCATTTCATTCCCTATGTGGTGTTGAATATACATATGTATCTGCATTTTCCGCATGTGTAAATTTGTACAAGTTTGTACTAATATTACTATTTACATTGGCAAAGCTGGCCATTAATTTAATTAAGCCTTTTACAACAACTCGACGAATTGCAAATTGGCGGCTCCAACCCGCAAATGCCTCTTGCGGGTGGGTGGAAAACAATTAAATTGAAGAACTTAATAAAATGAATGCAATTAAAAATTAAATATTTAATGAAATTCGATAAAGTTGTGAATTGTCCAATTTTGTCAGCACCCAAACGTGGGCGTTGTCCGTGCGGGTGTGGCCAGGTGCTTTTTGATTGGGAAACTTTTCGTGCAGCAAGTTGAGCAAATTGCAAATGGTTTAATTAAGCGCAAATGGCTGACAATGAGAGTGTCATTATAATTGTGTTGGCAGCAGGCACAATGAAGGGACAATTTACAATTTAAACGCTGGCAAAATCAACCTAACCCCCATCCACGCCCGTGATCCCGCCCACTTTCAAGTTGAAGCCAAATCTGAAGTCCGATGGCAGAAATCAACGACGAAGTCGATGTTGACGTTCGCATTGTGCAGTGCGTGCATTGAATAATTGAAATTGTAATTGTATTTTTGAATATGTACAAGTAAACATACATACACACATACATATATACATACATACATACATACATATGTATATACAGTATACAGTAAGTATCTGCTAAAAGGTGAGAACTCAAATGCAGAGTACTTTGCACTGTGTAACACTGATTCGGCTTGGAGTTAAACCAATTTGAACTTTTCAGATAATATCGGAGCTTAAAAATTAATTTATTAATAATTATTATAATGAAAGTTTGGAAATGAAATCGAATTCAACTTTGCCAAATGCTTAAAATTTATTTATCTACATTTGTATATTTACAAAGATAACCAATTGGCTACTGAAGGCTGGTAGCAAGAGATTAAATATATATGTATATAGATTGGAAATAGTTATATTATTAGTTTGATTTGGAAACTGTACTGTTATGTTCTGTGTATGAGGTATAAGGTATTAGGGGGATAGGCAATCAGTGGCTCTCAAAAGAGCCAACCACCCAAGTTAACACCCACCTGTGCTGATGCTGGTGTTGAAGACTGACGCATGTGCCAAAAAGAGAGAGAGAGAAAGAGACCTGGAGATAGAGAGAGAGAGAGAGAAGAGAGAGAGAGAGAGAGAGAGAGAGCGAGAAAGAGAAAGAGAGCATAAGCGAAACATAGCAATTGAGATGTAAAGAGTGCACGACGTTGATTCGCCCACAATCCAGATGATGCACAGTCCCGCAGCGAGGCACCCACAACCCCCCTCTCTCTCTATGTCGCTCTCACTCTCGTTCACAGAGCTGAATTCGTTGAGTTGAGTGAGGGTGGGCGATGCGGGAATGCAATCAGTCAATTCTGTATGGATGCTGCGGAACTATGCAACTACCAACAGCAGCATCGAGGCATATTCCATCAACTCGTTGTCGGTCAGCTGATGGGACAGACCACAACCTCGACAACCCCACAAAAATGGCCAGGCTCTTACAGGAAGTTTGTTGGCCTCGTTTAGATCCCGAAGCTGGCAACTGGCAACTGGCAACTGCCAAATGGTAACTAGTAGGAGCCGGCGCTTATAATTTTGTTGTGGTTGCTAATTTTGTTGCTTTTGCTGTTGCTGTTCTTGTTGTTGTGGTTGGTCCCGCAGCAATGTCGTGATATGTGAGTAACAGAAAATGTCTAGAATGGTCTAACTTAATCTGCGAGAATCTACAGCTGAAAGGCCTACGGGCTAACGGCATGTGCTGCACACACTTTCGGGATGCTTGTTTGTCTTGCGGCTTCGGTGGGGTTGGGCGGGTTGAGCGGCATGGAGTGGGTTTGGGCATTTGTTGTTGTACTTGGGATGTTTCGTTTGTCTAGGCGACAGTGCACTTTCAAGTGCAGCAACTGCCATTTGGGGGTGTGTCGCTCAATTACAACTACATACACACAACAATGTACATACATGCTTTGTTATGTACATATGTGCACACAGAGAAAAAGAGAAAAGGAAAGCGATAACTGGGAATCCTTTCACTTCAAATCAGCCCAGATATCTTGATTCAGAATATTTTTCTTCGCTATCAATGATTTTTTTTTACTAATTTAAGCAACGGTTGCTTGGACAGCCAACTAATTCTGGATAGCTAGACTCATTTTCGTTGAGTGTATCTGTATTTAACGCAAAATAACTGATGCAAAAGCACTTTCTACAAGTGTTCTCGTCTCTTGTTTGCTTGGCTATTTAGGAAATATTCTGAATGTTGTAGATTAAAGCCACAGACATATGTAAATAAGCCGATAAACAATAAACAAATTTGGTTTCAATTAAAATGTTTGATGTTCATTATATTCAATTTGCTAGACTAATAACTGTGCCAGTAAAGAGCTTGAAAATTAACTACATTTTTCCTGAAGATGGACGCACTCGGTGTTAGAGTTGTGAAACAGTCAAAGCCCTAAGCGGACTCGTAGACTTTCTAGTGGTCTAAGTCTTTCTATTACGGGTTTAAATAACTGAAACCGATGCCTACAAATACAAATATAATTGTAGTTAAAGAGCGATACAATTCTGATATTCATTCTGATATACATGCATTGTATACATATGTAAATGTTGTGTGCATTGATGCAACATTCAAATTCGCTGAAAATCTCACGGTAATAAATTATAATTGGAAAAATACATCGAAGGATGGTTTATTTCTAAAAGGAATGGTAAGAAAAAGATTAATATTCAATATGCCAATTAATATTAGAGCAGCGATTAGGAAATTGAAGCAAGTGCAAGTAAATCCCTTTATGAACTTATTGCGAACCATATGAAATAGTTATTTACTGATTTGTTAAATCTAAATAACCCTATACCTATGCCAATGGACAGAGGAGAGGCCACAAAGGACTACATTGGCATTTCACTTACACTATTGGTCCATTCATTCCATAGACAAATAAATATGTTTATGTATATAAATAAATACATATGTGTATATTTGTTTATATGTAAATAGTAACAGAAGCAATTTGTCACTTTGTGAGCGGGTGTTGTTTTGTAAATCAATAATTCCCAGAAGCGAGTCGCAACAATTTTCAATTTAAATACAAAATTAAACACGTAACAAAGAAATAGGAATGCTCTAGTTGACTGTGTGCACGACCAAGAAGATACCCTGCTCGGTACACAAAAACAAAGAAAAAAAATGCACAAAAACACGCTTTCTAAATCAACTGATAAAATATTGTTCTGATAAAATATATATATGTATATATATATAAATATGTATGTATAAAACGGGATGCATGTACATTTATGATCAGCGTGGTTTTGAATTTTTGGTATACCCCACGTATTCATTTTGTACAGGATACACAGCGTATAAGAACTAAAATCGTATCCATAAGATAAAAAACTGCGCAACATTTTTGCGTTTGCACGCTATGGGATTCCACTGCAGTCAGCGACTAAGGGCTACAAATTCAAGTTGCGCGCTCTCTCTCTGCTTGTAGCTAGCGAACGCGACTATGCAGACGCGACTAGCGAGACAAGGTGCGCTAGAGCGCTGACGCGCGTGCCAAGCGTACAGCCATCTCGCTTGCACAGCGGCCATCGCTCTAATTATAGGTTAGGGCATATGCAGCATAAGACAATGCTCCGATTGGTCGATAGCACCGCGTCGGTGCGCAGCACGCATGCAAAGGGGGCGTTGCCGAAAAAAAAATTCAAACTCGTTTTGAGCGCGTGCTTGCTGGCGTTTATGAATGAACGAAACTCAACTGAAGTGAAGCAAGCGGTCGGGCTGTGCGCTAGCTGGGCTAATACATCATCATCATCGGACCGTGGCCGAGGCAGAGGCAGAGGCCGAGGCCGAGGCAGAGACAGAGGCAACGATGATCATCATCACAGCGGTGGTAGGTTTTTGGCTTTATTGCTGTCTCTTTTGTGCGCCCAACACACACAAGCGCTGCGCCAATGTTACGAGTAACTGCGTCATGATGAATGGGGGAATGGCTGCTGCTTGTTGTTGTTGTTGCTGCCGCTGCTGCTGTCGCCGCTGCCGTTGCTGCTGTTGCTGCTGCTGAGAGAGAACGTAGCGTCGACGAGGCTGCGATTGCGATTGCTTGCAGTCCGTTTTCGTTGTCGTTGTCGCTGTCGCTGTCTCAGTTTGCCAGCGCACCACAGCAAAAACGAAACATACAAAAAGCAAAAAAAGAAAAAAGAAAAAAGGAGAAAAAAAGAAACACACACAGAAAATTGATACAACAATTGCAAATCGCGCTCTCTCTCACGGCACGGCACGGCACGGCACAGCCACAGAGCAGTGGCGGGAGCAGGCAGCAGGCAACTTGTTTGTGACGCGCCCTCTGCTGAGGCTGAAACGACGACAACGCCTTCAGCTTGACGTTGACGACGTAGCGCAGTCGCCGCCAACGACAACACGAGAACGGGGCCCAAGCTTTTTGTTTGCGCTGGCATCGCGTGAAACAGTTGAAAGCCTTTGAACGATCAGCGACGACGCCGAAAACTTTTGCGCGGATACCAAAAAAATTTTTGTTTGCTTGTGCAGACGCCTCCTTGTCGCCAACGTCGCCGCCGACGCCTCTGCAAACAAGCGATAACGAGAACCACAATACAATACAATACAACAACAACAATAATACTACTAATAATAATAATAACAGCAACAAACATATAACAGTTCTAAGTGCGTTCTCCAGTGCGTTTGTATCACATTTCTTGGTTGTATTTTTTTTATGTTCGTTGATTGCTGGCCTACGCGTTAATATTGTTTTGCTTGAGTTGTACTATCTAGATGTATGCACATTTGCATTTTTATCGCTTGTGTTCATCCTTGATCCAAAAGTTGTGTATGTCGTCAAATATCAGAAACTGGCGTTCGCGTCCCATTCAAATTGGCAAGTCTTATAAAAACGAGTCACCTCTTCATACATAGTTCATCAACGGTCACAGTCGCAGTCACAGTCGCAGTCACAGTTACAGTCACAGTTACAGTCACAGTGACAGCCACAGCCACAGCCTCAATCACTGTCACAGTCATACAGTGGCAGCCGCAACAGCAGCAGGCAGCTTAATTTGATAAGCTGTTTGCTCACATCTGGAAAGCGAGAGAGAAGAGTGAGAGAGAGAGAGAGAGAGAGGGAGAGAGAGAGCGAGAGGTAGTCTATCAAATCGCCACTGGCACTGTCACTATCATAGTCAAGTGAAAGTCACTGCCGACGGCAAAATATCTATAAACCATAATATCCGTTATAACAATTGCAATCGCTCAGCTTAAGTGACAGTGAAAAGTGCATTTGAAGCAGTTAGAATCCTTGTTAAGATCCTTTTTGTTGCATATTTTTTATTGTTTGCGACGAGAGAGCGCGTGTGTTTCTCTGTGTCTAATCCTTGTGTGACCCTTAGACAGCAACAACAGCTACAGTAAGAGCAACAACGGCAACAGCATTAAACAACAACATTAAATAACAGAACAACATTGTTTTCGTGTGCATTGTTTTGGAGTGAAAACTAGCTCCTCGAAAGAAGAAAAACAAATATTTGTAGAAAAAAAAATCAAATAAAAACGAAAAACATACACTTGCTGTACGCCTCAAAATTACAACGCCAACAGCAGCAGCAGCAGCAGCCGCGGCAGCAGCAACAGCAGCAGCAGCAGCAACTAAAATGTTAACGGACATGACACCGACCGCCGGTCAATTATACGGCTCACAGATTCCGGCTATGGCAGGCATGAACATCACAAACATCGCGACACATTTGCAGAAGCCGCAAGTCAATCCGGTAAGTGCTAATTACGTACAAAGACAAAACGTAGCCCGGCAACATGTCATTCTTACGGCTCTCCTTTAGAACCATCAATCAGCAAGCAAATTTGTATTAGTTGTGAAAGAGTTGCAGTGTTGCAACATGGCATTTGCATTTGGTCGATTCCTGGCCTGCACTCTTAAGATACACTCAAAAAGGCTACACAAAATGAAATGTCCAGTTTGATTGGGTTAGATTATAAATGCCAGAGACAGTAACTTATTTTCTGTTTGTATTATTTTAATTGTATTTGCATTTATTTGGGATACGAGTATCTTATCCGCTTCTCTGGAAATGAAAAAAAAAAAAAAAACGTATAAAAACTGACACGATTTTTGCGTATATAAAAAATATGCTAAATTGCTGTGTACCGCAAATGTCATCTTTAAGTAAAATGGTTTAAACATATATATCACGTCAGCTATTAAGATTATAGTAGCTAAAATCGTTAGAAAAGAAAGAAACATGCAGTTTTGCACAATGTTTGTGAAAAATAATGCTACTTTTTATAATAAAGACCATGTAGATCTGAGCAAGCTTTTTGTTAAAAATTATTGAATGTCTTTACTTGTGCTTAAAACATGAACGTTTTAATATTATTTAAGATGAGAACTGCAGCATTATAATAAAGAACATCGGCAGTCGAGAGACTGTTTTTGGTTCGTACTATATTCTTATCAGAAGATACTTCAGCATAGTTTCGGCTACTTACAGTCATGTATCTATCGATACACACTTGTGGGTCTTGAAAAGATATTTGGTTTCATTATTTTCAATTAGGCGAAAAGTGGCGTAAAAATTAGCCCATCAATGAATTATTTTCATGGAAGATGATATACAAAATAAACTCAACCATGAGAGGGACTTTGAGTGCTATTGTTGATGATCAAACCGAATGCATCTAACGCTGCTGACGAGTCTGCGTTCCACTCTGCAAACTCTGCAAACTGAGCAAAAGTCAGCTCCTAAATCGATTAGGTGCGGCTTGTTCAGCGCTGCTCGCTCTGTGTGCAAACGAATTTCACGCTTCGGCTTAGCAGATACGCAGGCCGCAGACACTACAGATACAGATACAGATACAGATACAGATACGGATACGGATAGAGATAGAAGCGTACATGGCAATTATGTAGGCTCTCAGGTATCCGCTGCTTCTGAAATCAATTATTCTGGCTCAGTTGGGCTACTTGAGGTGTGAAGCTAACGATGAAATGATTTTCTTTCTTTACTGATCTCCTGATCTAATGTCGATGCATGTATCGTATTACGAGATTGTAGATTAACAATAAGACTGTGACTTATCAACACATTTTGACATTGATTGACTTTTCGCAATATGCATAACTCAGATACTAAAGCAGGAAATACAAGGCATACAACTATTTGACTAACTTAGTATTTGAGCATCTGAGAAGCGCTAATGTATCTCAATTTGTGCACATCGAGAGCCAGTATATAATGATTTCTGCACACTGCTCCTAAACTGAAAGCTTGCTTTGATCTGTGCCGCTTTCGACCTACAAACACTTAACTCGGGCAATGCCAACGTAGTAACACAAATAATTTCCTGCTTAAGCATTATAAAATTGAATAACCTTAATGATGATTTTGACAGACGCAGACGCACACGCAAGATTAACCCCAAAGATCTCAATGCGGCACACAAAGTATTTACTTTTTCATTTGGCTCAAATTAATTTTCAGATCTGAAAATGTTGCAAATAATTTTCGGAATTAACCAAAATATTCGACACTTTCAAAGTCAAAAAATTCAAGTATTCGAGAGCCATTAGTACTTCAAAAAAATCCGTTTCAATTATATAATTCATTTTATACAGATTATTTAGAAGTAATAGATTTTCAAATACAAAATAAAAACAATTATCAGTCCTAATGCTAGTTGACGTAAATCATATACAATTAGACGGATTACTTGAACTATAGATTAATAATCATTGCACCTTGACTTGAGTTGCTAATTTGTGGCAACTGATGACAAACTGATGAGCAATTGCATGGCATGACACATTTAATGGAGCTAGTAACGCCATTAATAGCCGCAAGACAGTCGTTGAGAACTTGGCCTCATGACCGTACCTGCAACATCAGCAGCGGCAACCGCAGCAGCATCAACAACAGCAACAGCAACAATAACAACAACAGCACTTCGAAAAATATGACACCAGAGTCAAGTGTCCAGCAAAAGTCATGGGCACAAAGTGCAGACGCCACGCAGCTGCGTGTGCCTACTTAAAATACGCTTTAAGCTAGGCTAGGAACCGTAGTAGGAGTAGCAGTCGGGATCGGAGTTGGAGTTATAGTTGTGACCGTAGTAGTAGTCGGAGTCGAGTATCGAGTTGGGCCCCGATATGCATATTGATGGAGCGGACAGGCGTTTATTAAAATTAATACCACATCAATCATTTTACAAACGTGCTGCCGGCCAAGTTCAAAGCGGTCTCTACCCTATGTGTGTGTGTGTGTGTGTGTGCGTGTGTGTGCGTGGTATACTGAGCGACTAGACAGTAGTCCAGCTTTTGCTATTCGAGTCGAGCGCGCAGAGCCCTCTAATCTTGGGCTCTGCTTAAGAAAGTTACACATGCGCATTGGTTTTAATTAAAAGCGTTTAAAGACGCGACGCGAAATACACAAAAAATATGAGAAATACGAAAATGATAAATTACCAAGGCAAACTAAAATTAACATTTATGCTGAACACAAAGCACAAAACATGTGTTGCAGCCTGCCGGTTCGTCGGACGGACGGCAAGACAGACAGACTGACTGTCAGACAGCGGTAAAAAAAAAACACAAACTTCAGGAGATTATTGAAATATGTATGCGCCCAAGTTGTGGCTGTTAAATTATTGAAAATCATGCAATGCTCTTGCCGTTTTTCCCATGAACATCTCTTGGACTTGACTCTTGGACCACTCCGTCTGTGGGCCTGGGTATGGGCCTGGGCTTGGGCCTGGGCCTGGGTCTGGGTCTGGGCCTGGGCCTCGTTTGGTTGGCTCACCACTGTCTGTCGGCATAATCAGCATAACAAAAGAAATTAAGCAATAATATATTAATGGAAATATACAAATACACAGTGACTGAGGTCGCTGCTGTGATGTGAACTGTGAGCCAGCTGGAGCAAGATCGCCGCGTCATTGACTAATTTGTTGTGTTCTCAACTCGGTTAGGCGCCAGGGCGTCGCTCATTGCTAGGGCTCATCGGTAGCCCTGACTGCCCAGTAACAGCAGGCGTCGTAAATGCCATAGATTTGTCTATCGCCCCACACAGCGAGAAATGTTTTGGGTACACAACGCGTATATGCCTCAATTTGAGAATTATATTTCAAATATTCAATTTGGAAATTCGATTGAAGATTATAAACAATCAATGTATATGTATATATATAAATAATATAAATATAAATCTATAATTATTAAGATCTGAAAGATTTTATTTATATCAATATGTCAATTTGAGGAAAATGAACAATTTGAGCAGGTTTTCACGTGAAATGTGCAATTTTTGAGCTCTACCAAAATAAATTAAAAAAAATCTGGTTTCGATTTCTGTTAGTATAATAAAAATGAAAAATTATTTAAATATTAGCTAGTGGCTGACTTAGTTAGTGGAATCAGTGTTTCTGCCAGTGTAGACTTACCAGCCGCAATATGTGCAATAGTGTTCTTCTTCTTCCTCTTTTCATTTCGTTTGGTTTCGTTTGGCTTCCATACCTCCTCTCCTATACCTTTGCTCGACATATTCACTTTATAATATGATTTGGCTTAATGAATGCGCCCCGCTTTGTGCGACTGTCTGCGCATTTTCACCTTTGACAATAGGCTGGGCCAACGCAATTAACTTGCGTCATTTGGAAAATTAGTTGGCATGATGCTGCTAAAAAGCCAAAATGCCGGCATACGCACAGTGGATGGACAGGGATGGCAAGAGAATGATATGACTCAATGGGGCTGTGGAAGCGAGAGCGCATTACAAGGTCGCGGTTGGCGCCTTCAAAGGAACCGACGCCTGCCAGCATTTTCAATTGGTTTTCCCTAGCAGCTACTACAATACACATACACATACACATACTCGCACACATGCATATACATGTACATCTGGTAGTGCTGACTTGCA
Organism: Drosophila kokeensis; assembly: GCA_035042145.1. Lineage (NCBI taxonomy): Eukaryota > Metazoa > Arthropoda > Insecta > Diptera > Drosophilidae > Drosophila > Drosophila kokeensis. The sequence goes on from JAWNLT010000198.1 coordinate 137,119, forward strand.
GTTTTGGCTTGCCGGCAAAAACGTCACATAGACCTGCAATTTGAGGCTGACAGACAGTTGGTAATCGCGGCGTATACGCAATGTACTCCATGAAATTTATACGACAGTTTAACAGTGTACTTCTGCCAACGGCATTCCTAACCAACATTTCCTCTTAGTGTACATAATTTGCTGTACAAAATTCAACCATTAAGCAAATTGACAATTTACCTGATGTTTTAGTGTTTGATTTCAATAATTGTGCTCAATTCAAAATAATTCGTTTTTAGCCATGAAATCCAATATTTAATGGCCACTTAACTTGGAACTGTATCAAAAACCGATTGCAAATTTATTGCCTGAGATCAAATTCGCAATACTGAATACATTATTCTGTACATGCCTGATATGTGCGTGGTTCATGTTAGCAATACATATATACATACATACATATATGTATATGCATACATGTGTTTTGGTATTTTTAATTGACTTGCTTAGATGTGTATTTAAAATGAAATAGAGTGCATAGACTAGATACGATAAATGGATAAATAACCAGCAGTTACCAACTACCAACTAAGTGCATATTAGATGGCCATGCAATTACGAACAGCAAAAATATCAACAATAGCAACAAAAGCAACAAAAGCAACAAAAACAACAACAGCAGCAACAATGCAATCGTAAATGGGCTGAGTGCGCTTCTAATTAACTAGCAACTGAAGTCGACGACGTGTGCGCATTATATGTATGTCCAAATGATTCGAGTACCTTACACTTTGAACACTTTGAACACTCTGAATGGGGGCCCCCTAGTGGAATAGACCACTTTACTTAGAACCAGTCTACTTGAAACTATTTGAGCACACACACACACACGCACACACACACATACAACTGTTGACCCCATGCCCTGAGTCACCGCATTCATTGTGCGTTGCAACGTTGTCGCTGTCTTTGTCGGTGTCACTGTCTATGTCTCTGTATCTGTCTCTGTCTCTGTCTCTATTATTCAACACTCATTGGGCCTGGCAACGAAGTGTTGGTCTTACAGGTGACAGGCCACTGACAGGCGTTGAAATGCTACCGGTCACAAGCTCAAACACCCGCCCCCGCCCCCGCCCCCGCCGCGTTCCTCTATCACATTTATTATGTCATCATTTGGCCTACTCACTCGCTAGGTAAATGTTTTAGTTGTTTTAGAAATGCGCTTAAATATTCCAAGGACTCAAATTGTGTACTTCAAAATATTGAACTTGTGTTATTCATTGTCAATATGATTATCATTATTTATTTCTAGTACATAAACTACTTTGTTGAGTTGTTGGGAGCTTCAAGCTCTTCAGCATTAATGAATCACACATTGTAAAAGTTTCCAGACTGCATCTATTATGGCAAATGCTTACATCTTTTAAGCCAACACCAAACCCTTATGTTAAGAAATTATTATTTTTCTGTGTGGACTGTGCAAGAACTGGTCAAAATAGCAGCTGCCGAGGGTAGCTGAATGTAAGGCCTTCATTGGCATTTTCGTTGTGTTTTTGGCCAAGCTGAGGACCCTCGCAACGATTGCACAAGCTAAATGCAACCACAAGCACAACCACAACTACAACAACAACAACAACAAAAACAACAACAGCAATAACGTCCACATGCAGCAACTGCAACTGCAACTGCCAAATCAACATCCACAACTTGTTATAAATATTGTTGACGCGAAGTCAAAACGTTTGTCAGCGTTGATTTGAATGCACGTTCATGAGTTAATCAATTGTAATGCTTGGCAGCAGCGGCAGCAGCAGCAGCAGCGGCAATATCAGCAGTAACCATAACAACAGCTAGTTGGCCAAAACTCAACTGGACACCTATACACATCGATTCGAGATAGGGGCCCCCGGATCTGGTCTGGGTGTCCGTCAGTCCGTCAGTCCATCCGTCTGGGGCAATCAATTGCCAGAGTCAAACGCGAAACAGCTTTTTGAATTGTTTGATCGTGCTGTAAATTTGATTACCAACTTGGCGACGGCTCTGGCTACGTAGTGCCTTATATGGCCAATAACCAAGAGAGTTCGGTTAGCCAGTAAGGCAGTAAACATACTTATTTATATGTACATACATACCATACATACCATACATATGTATGTATGTATCTATGTTTTATATAAAGTCTTGTACAACAAAAGAAAAAGAAAACGAATAAAGGCAACTGCAACATCAACAGCTATGGAATATTGGGTTACGTTTAAAGTTTGCTGCAGAATGAAATGATTTATGGTCTGAATTACAGATAATTGTGATAATCATACCGAAAAGGCGCAGTCGCAGTCGCAGTCGCAGTTTTTTTTTTTTTTTTTTTGTTTTGGTCTGAAATCGATATATAAAATTGAGAGCCATATAAGATGGGCACTCGCTGGCGGCACTGGTCCCGGGATGCGTGTCTAAAAACAGTTTTGCTTTCTCACAATTTGTATACTCTTCACTCAAGAGACCAATGCGTACGCTGCTATTGATGCGCTTAAGATTGCACTTTTCTCAAATAGACTTACCTTCAACATTGTTGCAAGTATTACTATTTTTCTCTTCATAGTAAATATAAAAATTAATGTTTTTTGTTTTATCTTTTTTCCCATATTTATTTTTTCAATGCTATGTGTTTTTTTCCACAAATTATGTAAATAGAGCAATATGAAGAGATAGAGAGTGGGAGATGGAGGTGGAGATGGAGAGAGTGAGACTGAGAGACCTGGCTCCGTTTTAGCCTTTATTCGAAGGGATTTTCAATGGAGATCAGCCAGCTAAGCGGCTCAGGCGACCTACCAGGCAGATAATGTACAACGTACATTGTAGGCGTCATTGTATGTTGTTCAGTTGTTGCAGTTTGTTTGTCATAACGGATTTGGTATTGTCTGTGGCATTGTGCGTAGAGTTGTGAATTGTGAGCTGTTGTAAAGCGCCTGGGTTTATTTGGTGAGCCGGCTTAGACGGCTAACTGGCCGTTGGTTCGATGCCTCAGCCTCAGCCTCAGCCTCAGTTTGCCCTGATGGATGTACAGTGGGATGCATGTAAGATTTTTATGTATTTATTTTAGTGCTTTGCTGCACATTTCATGTCTTTTTATGTGGCCATATTTCTGGCAAGTGTTGAAGTGTGCTGACTGACAAGAAACGAAGGCAACGAAGACAACGAAGCTGACAAGTCGACAAGCTGACACAAAACGAGCGAAGCGGATGGCCGTAAAAGTATTTTGCTAGTTGATGATATGTACATATACATAGTACATACATACATACATGGTACATAGCACTATGTCAATGCCAAAAAGCGTTCAAATTTTTCACTATTTTTATTTATTAACTGAAAACGCGTTTCGTTTGTTCGCTTGTTATGTTTATTTGCCCTGGCTATTATTGTTGTGGTTGTTGTTGCTGATGGGGCAGCCAGTACCAGCTGTTTCTTGATGCTGACGTGGCCGGGAATGCATTGATTTATTTGGGGGTGGGATTTGTGGGCTGTGGTACTGATTTATCACCAAGAACCAAAAAAAGCGGGAAAGTAGAAAAATGGGTTCTGCAAATCGACCCTCTAAACAAAGAACTTAAGCAAATGGACAAATTGAAATTCAAAGATATCTGCAGAAATCGATTAATATTGGAGCACTGATCACAAGATAAAAGGAAGTGGAACTATTTGTAAAGCAGCTTGCATGATAATTTTGAAAATGAATCTCAGAGAAAAAGAGATAAGATATAAGATAAGAGATAAGATAAATTATTTTGAAGCTTTTCTTATATGAACTTTTTGATTGTGGGTCAGGTAAAATGCTAAGATAAAATTTGTAAAATCAAATTTGAAATTATTATTTGTTTCTTGGGCGAGATTAGATATTATTGAGTAAGATTTGATAACTTATATCGAATATGAATGTTTCTATATAATATAGAATGCTACAATTTAAATTTGGATATTTATATATACGCTTCCGCAACTGGGCTATATATATATAAATATATAAATAATAAATAATTAGCTTAAGGCAGGCAATTAAATTTTTTCTTTGACCCTGGTCGTCTTGAGCTGTCCCCCACTGTAGGTGCGCAGATAATCCTTTCGATTTCCGCTTAAGCAAATGCTTGGCGGTCATTTCATTTCAATAGTCAATAACTAAAACCAAATCAAAATTTATTAGCCACTTATTGGTTTATTGCCTTCAACGCTTTGTCACTTGCCACGACAGGAACCAGCAGCAGCAGCAACAGCAACAGCAACAGCAGCAATGTGGCGACGGCAGTTGTAAATATTATGTTAAACAGTAAATGAAGTCGTTAAAATCATTTAATGATGCACTCGTTAGTCACTCGCGTTGACAAGTGAAGCGATGCTCAACGCCGACGCTTTTTTTTGCTGCAGCTACAGCTGCTGTTGCCGTTGCAATTGCGACGCTGCGTTGCATTCTAGCGAGGCATGCAAATGGCTGCCCGGCAGCCATGTGGCATGACATTTGACGATGCGATGCGATGCGATGCGACTGAATGCGACCGAGACTGTGGCGGCTGTTGTCAAAAAGAATTGAAAGGATGTTTGATGGTATGCTAAATTGACAAATGCATGCAGAAACACTTTGCTTGCTGCCGCTTTGCATTCGACTCATTATTCATAGCTAGTAAAAATCGCATGCTGCACTTGTAGCTGCTGCTGCTGCTGTTGCTGTTGCTACTTGTTGTGTTGTTCTTGTTGTAATTGCTGCAAAAGTTGCGTGTGTGCCGGCATGCAATGCCACCGTACGCTCGCCGCTCTTCTTCTTTTTTTTTTGTTTAAATTAATCGAAAGCGTTTTGAATTAATATAAAATGTTCTAGTGCAATTAATGCAGCGCAAGAAGGTGCGGCAATGCACTCAGAAAACAACATCAGAAAAAAAAAAATATATATATAGCCAGCTGGTTTTATTCTGAACAAAGTAAACTGAGTGCAGCAGTTGCAGTTGCAAGTGCAACAATTGAGCAGTAGCAACTGTGATAGAGACACGCTTTCTACGGCTTACTAAATGGGCAAAATTTGCAATTGGCAACAACTGTTTGACGTCAGCATTGAGTGCTTTGAACAGGTGCATGACTTTGCCGCCTTAGAATCCAATGTCTGAGCGTAACTATAAGGTCAAGCTGGGCGTATTATCAATGCCAGCAATGCCAGCAAACAACAATAACAACAATAACAACAGCAACATGATTTGCAGCAACATCTTTGCTAAAGCTGCGAGCAATTCGTGCATTACAGCGCACGAATCATAAATATATATGTATATAAATGTTTAAATATATTTATATGAATATATATATATATATATATAAACATACAAACACTGTTGCCTCCAGCGACATGGCAAAACATGAGTCGCCTTGCCTTTGGTGTTGCAGTTGTTCTTGTTGCTGTTGCTGTTGCTGGTGTTGCTGTTCCTGCTGCTGCCGCTGCTGCTGCTGCTGCTGCTGCTGCGCCTGCTGCGCCTGCTGCTTAAGATGTATGTGCAGTGATTACCACCAAGCGAGCGTATACTTTAGCATTTTATATGCCTTTTTTTAGGCCACGTTGTCCTTGTACACAAGCGTAGTCGAACTTTGAGTCTTGACTTGAGTCGAATCAAGTTGAGTCGGAGCAGGACGAGTCTTACGCCCGAAATTAGGTTTTTAACTTTGCACAAGGCGCGCGTTGAAATGGCGTTGATGATGTTCATGTTTCATGTTTGTGGCCTGATGAGGCGCAACGATTATCCGCAGCAGCAACAACAATAACACCAGAAATATGCCAAGAGAGGCCGAGTAAATTGATTGATTTGCCACGGCACGAAGCTGGACCCAAAGCTGCAAGGCAACTGCAGCAACAGCAACAGCAACATCAATAGCTATAGCTATAGCTTTAGCTATAGCAACAGCAACAGCAACAGCAACAGCGATAAAACTCGTTTCAGTTTCAATTTCATTTTAAAGGCACTTTGGTAACGACAAAAATGCACACAGCCAGTCTAAGAGTCTGGTGATGAGTGGGGCATAGTGGGACGTGGGCATAAAAGTGGGCGTTGTTGCTGGCGTTGCAGGCGTTGCTGGTTGTTGTTGCTGGAGTGCCAAAATGTATCGAGGCATGCATATTTATGCGTGCTATTTTCAAACGACGGCGACAAAATATGCACCAAATGCAATTGAAACGCAACGAAATTTGTTGTTTTTTTATTCTTTTTTTTTTTTCTTTTTATTTTTTTGGTTGCAACGCCCACCAATGGCTACAAGCCAAGTCAAGTTTTGGTTTACAAAGAAGTTGCAGCAAAAAGTTGTTGCTGTGGATGTCGCCGTTGCGGTGGCTGATGCGGTTGGCAGAGACTGCCACATAACAATTTCTCAATTGAAATGTGTACGCGAAAATTGTTGTGTCTGCCTCTGCTGCTGTTTTCTCGTTTGACAAATAAGTTGCATGCAAATAGCAAGCATGAGCAGCGGCCCCAATTGCTACCGCAGCAACCACTGTAGCGCAGTGCAGTAGAAATTTGTATGCAATGAATTAAATTCCAGTGCAGAGTTTTCTCAATGACTTTGTCATTGATGAAAATCGCAGCATTACCTTTGACCTGCCAAGTTGTTTGTCAAGTCCGTCTGACAGCAATCGTTGCTGTCGTTGTTAACATGACAAATTTGCCTGGCAATCTCCCGGCAACAATATCCGGCTACAATAACAAGAGCTGCTGCTTCACTTCACATACGATTAGTCAGAGTCTCTTTCTGCCACAAAGACTGAGTTCCTTCTAAAGGCTTACTCATCGGCTCACCTAATACCAAGTACGAGTGTTCTACATAAAAGTGAGCGACTAGCAGACACCCTGTTACACACACTTTCACTTAAGTAAAAGAAGAATCTTTGTAATGTTATGTAACAACAGTTAGCTTACTTATATAGCTCGTTAGATGCTTATGAAAGATCATTCAAACGATTTCGCGGCTTGCTATGTCATCTTTCCAGCATTCGCTGACCTATATTCCTCTATATCATCAAGATCAAGAGTAGTAGTGTGCAGTCTTTATGGGTCGCAGATGCCGCTTTAATCATTTTTAGTGGTCGCAGGGTATACAAATCGAAAACGTTTATAAGATTCGTCGCCAACGATGTTCCCACATTCGTCAGTCTTACAGTGAAGCCGTGAAATATCTTCGAAAACCTGAGAAAATGGCCTCCAGACTGGAGGATGGATATACAGAGAGCGAGAGCGAGAGAGAGAGAGAGAGAGAGAGTGAGTATCTTGAGCATCGGAATAGGTATCTGCATCTGAAGCCATAAAAAAAAAAAAAAAATACCTAAACGTTGTTGCCTGAAAATTGTAGGTAATTTTCGGGGACCGGCAAAAGGTCTTGGGGCTCTGCTTACATTAGCGTTAGCGTGTGTGCAGGTTGTAATTTTCTACTTTGCGCCTAAAAACGCTGATAATAGAAAGCACCCGCAACGATGACTCTATGGGGCACTGAATGCACTGAATGCATTGAGGGCCGAGGTTGCAGTTGCAACTATTGCTGTTGGCCCAGTAATCGGCTGTGCGACCATTATCGGGCAGAGCTCTGGATAGCTGATCATAATTATGGCGGAACTTGTTAACTGCTCATAAAAAATTGTTAACTCAAATGAAATGATATACACGATTTTGTTGTTCGGCTAACAACACAAAAGCAACAACAACAACAACAACAACAACAGCAACAATAATGTCCAATGAATGCACTTTTCCATACAACATTTAATAGTCACTTTTTTTTTTGTTTTTTTTTGGTGTTCGTTTTTTCGTGCAAACGGCTCTCTCGTGTGCGGAATTCAATCAGAAACTATCATTGATGGCGCCTTTTTATGGCTTGTTTTGCACTTTCCATAAAACCATATACACCCATAAATTGTTGCTGTCGTTGTTGTTATTGTTGCTTACCAGCTAATTGATGTTGTCTATCGCGCTTTGCTGCTTGTGGTGTGTTGTGGTGTGTTGTGTTGTGTTGTGTTGCGGTGTTTTTGCGTTTTGTTAATTAGCCATTTAATGCTCAATAAAAACAACAAAAGTAACACTAACGCTTACACTGGCAAGCCACAATGGCAATATACATATCTATCTATCTATCTATCTGGTCACAGCCCGAGTCACAATATGGACGGCAAATCTTTTATTTATTGAGTCATTAAATAATAATCATAATTTTCTTGTTTAGTCGATTTTTTTCTAGAATAGTTAGCCGACGTTTTGTATTTATTTATATTTATTTTCCGTTGTTCGAAAAAGCATTTTGGCAAAGTTAAGCTGACAACCCATTGTCTGCTAAGTAGTTTTTAAAAAGCCATCAGGTATGATCAAATTATAACAGACATCTGTGTCTGCAGAAATGCTATATACTGTATGTATATATGTATATACTTGATTAGCAGAGACGTCAACATTCAGAGAATCTTGCCTAAGAAATTTGCTTAAATGTCGCAGTTTCGTAAGTTTTATAATGTGCTTTGTTTATTTAATGTGATTGAGCAATTTGATGGAGTAGTAGCAAATTTTACACCTCGACACACACACACACACACACTCACACACACACACACACACACGCACACACACACACACCGACTCTGCTCTTAACTAGAAGGTAATTTATCAAATGGCTACTTCTTTGCCCCCCAGCAATGAATTTATAATTTGGCATTTTTTAAATACCGCACCGAAAATCATTTTGCTACTCACTCGAAAATTATGAAATTTAAAATTCTTGGAAAAGCGCGACAAGCATGAGCATGCAGCGATCGGTAGAGACAGCTCAACTGTCAGATACCCATTAACTAGGTCATTAACATCCTGCATCCATCTGAATTTTCTTGTACTCAAATTAGCCCGACTTTCAACTTCAAGTTGGACTGTTAATGCTGATCAAGGAAAAAGGTATACGTATGCCATAGTGAGTATAATGTTTGTTTTATTTGCACAACTTTATTATACTCTGCTCTTGCCCAGGGTATAAAGGTAAAATATAATCGATAGACACGCAACTCATAGTTTGATACGTGGTCATTAATCAAAGTCAGCATATTGAAAACTGGATCTGGTAGTAGGAGACGCACCGTATATCACAGTAGTGTCAACGTGAAAAATACAAGAAGAAATACTATGCATACTATAGTAAATACATACATATATATATATATATATATATGCATATGTACGAGAGTAAAATGTACAAATAAAGAAATCAATAAGTCAAGTTTGGCGAGGTTGTCGAGTCCGTCTCCTCCTGTTGGTGAACGCTTGACGCTTTTTTCAAGCACATACATGGCATACGTATGCACGTATGTGTATGTTTGAGTATGTGTTTCATTATTTATTATTAAACGAATTGGTGCAACCTTAACTGCCAGACAATTGGCTACCGGTGTTCTGTCGACAACCACACCAAATGAATATGCAAAAGAGGGCAGTCACAGAGCCATACCCATATCCAGAGCCAGAAGCCGTTGCAGAGGCAGAGGCAGAGACAAACAGAGCCAATAAAAAATCCATAGCATTACTTATGTGCGTGTGTGTGTGTGTGTGTGTGTTTGTGTTTTTGTACTGACCAAAAAGCAACTGAAGACAGCACGCGCAGCGGGGTAAAACCCCAGTCTGAGTCCGAGTCCGAGTCCGAGTCCAAGCTCGAGCTCAAGTTCATATCCATATAGCTAATTCAAATGAGCTGCAAAACGAAGGCAGGCATGTGCGCAGACAAGGCAGACAGTCAAACAATCTGACAGACGGACGCCGAGTGTCTGTTGTTGTCTCTGTTCTTGTCACTGCCACTGTCACTGGAACAGCAGCAGCAGCAACAGCAACAGCAACAGAAACAGCAGCAACAACAGCAGCAACAACAGCAGCAGCAGCAACAACAGCAGCAGCAGCAGCAGCAGCAACAACAGCAGCAGCAGCAGTTACTGGTTTTATGATGCAGCCTTTTCTGCAATTTATCAGTAACTTAAGACTGGACCAGGCTCTGGCTCTGGCTCTGGCTCTGGACCAGGCTCTGCTGGGTCTGGGGTCCAAGAAATTGATTTGAATATCCAATTATAAACACATTCCTATCCGTTTCTCTGGACGCCTTCACACTTTTTGTTATATTGTTAATGCTACTGCAGATGCTTTTGCGCCTTTTATTTAACACAAATTGTCGCACTTTAGCACAATGCCAACAAACAATAAATGTTTGCTTAATCTTATCGTTATAGTGTGTGTGAGAGACAACATCAAATGAGATACGCATTTGAATGGCACGAAATGCACTTTTGTTATGACCAAAATGCGATTAGTTAAACACTGGCATACAAGTTCAGCTTCACGGCATAACCTTGATACCAATCGACTTATTTATTAACGTTAGTAAATAGGAGCGAAAAACTAAATAACAATGTGATTTTACTGCTGTTGATTTATGGGAATATATGTATAATGACTGCAGTCACGCAACAACTGGAATCGCGTACCTTAAATGGCTATTGGGTTTAAGCATGATACAAATGCATTAGGCCAATTTTGTTTTTGGGAAATATAGCCTGGTTAAGAACACTTGACTTGTATTAGCGTTGGAATTTCGCAAAATTTGATTTTCATCCTGAACAACAAATAAATGAAGATTTGCCCAAATTATATTCTGATTTTATCAAATAAATATTTCTAAATACATACATTTTGATTGGTTTGTTCATGTGTGAATGGATCAGTTTTGTAAATATACAATCAAGATTATTTTATTGCAAATAGTTGCTGCTTTGTTGCTGCATTGTTTTTTACAACTTTTGGTACATGTGTAGCATTTACATTGTTGTTCGGTGAGGTGACGGATGGCACCTGTTGGCTTGGCCAGGATTTGCATGTCGTGCTCCGGGGGGGCCTGCCACTGATTAAATACTCGTCACTTTTAATTAAAAGCTACCATCGAGTTGAAGGCGAGCTGCAACCGCACACTCACTCACAGCCGGGTCCGGACTTGGACGTGAACCCGAACCCGAACCCGAACCCGAACCCGAACTCAAACTCAGTAAAACCGGGCCGGGAACTTAACGTTTGCCGGCATACCAAAGGGGGCTGCAGCTGCATGCCACTGCAATTTGCAATTACCACAAACACGCTGTGCGGTGCGGACTGCCACGACAAACAGCAAAAGGCAACTTGAACGGGAACTGTAACTGCGACTGCAGTAACCAGAAGTACCTCACTGGTGGCATGGTGGCATGGCGGCATGGTGGCATGGCGGCAAGGTGGCATGATGGCATGGTAAAAGTTTTGCAATTAGAACACTTTCGCGTGCCTTTAATGATAACAGGCGGGCAATTGCAATGAGGACGACAGCGATTCTACTATAACATAGTAGTAGCGAGTAGCTCCACTAGCAACTTTACTCAATTCCGATGTTGTATGATGTTGTGGGCGTGGCAGGAAACTAGCTTTTAAGTGTGTCTGCGCCTGGCCAGCGAAAAATTCGAGTGAAAAACGTTTTACGAATTTCGGCTTGTTGCCAATTCACCGTTTACTGGAATTGTAGACTCGCATATTTTGGAATGCGGACTCCGGTTTCCCACTCCGGTTGCCCACTGTCTCTATATGTTTTTTTAGGCCCATGCCACAGTTTCGAAATTAAGTGCCAGTTTGTTTATTTAAGACTTTTGGGCCAGCTTTTGTGACTGTCTCTATGCTGGTCAAGTGGCCGAGCACAATGCCTGTTTGTCCATGCCTTTTGTGAGTGTCTTAAGTCGGCTTCAGTTTTTCGGAATGTGCTCCTGGTACTTGATCGGAACGCATGCACGCTCATTAGGCATCAGATTTAGAGCAATATTTTTTGGGCAATCTTCTCAAACAATGTACACTGTTTGTTTAACAGGCGCTGCTGCAGGCGCATTAAAGGATTTGGCGCATTGTGAGCAAAGCTGATGAGTTTAAGTCCAAGGATTAATGTTTGTACATGTATTGAAGTGAGGTGCCAGCTATCTACGTTTCCCTTCCCTTTCTTTTGGTCCTCTCACCCTCTCTCTCTCCCTCTCTCTCTCTCGTTCTGTAAGTGTGTGTTACCTGATGAATATCCTGCGGTGATAATCACAACGGCACTTTTCATTCAGCAAAAGGGACCTCTCCATTTCTGTGTGTGCGTGCTGTTTGAGTGCTTGTGCGTGTGCGTGTGTGTGCATGTGTGTGTGTGTGTGTGTGTGTATTTATGATATCTCGCTAATTTGTTACAAAATTGCACATTTGGCTGATGCTAATGCTGATGCTGAGCCCAACATGGGGTGGCTCATTTCCCTTCTCACAGGCTCTCACAGGATCTCACAGCATCCCATCCCGTCCCATCCCATCCCGTCTCATCCTCCGTCCCATTCCCTTTCCCGTTTTCATCCGATTCAATCCAATGTCATCCATCAAATGCGCTGCCATTTGGCAGTTACCTCCTGCTCCTTTTCATTATTTTCATTTTTCGTTCATTTTCGGCTGCGTTTCTATCCCTGCACTTTGACCTTCGTCTCCTACTGCGCCAATTGAATCGTTTAGCGGCTTCTAACAGTGTGTGTGCAGCCAGCCACCCAGAGTCCCTGAATTATGTATTATGATGGCAAAATGGTTACTGCCAAATGGCCATGTACAGTCCATCCTCAATAAGCTAGCATCTAGAAATTTGGTATATCTGGAGTTAGTTGCTTTAACTAAAAACTTTCTATGAACAAGTAATATTGTTTTACTTAGAGAATATTGATCATTTCCAGAAACACATTCCGTAAGGTTAAATGTTTTATTTATGAATCTGAGCAAGTGCCTGCCTGCACATTAGCTCGTGTTACAGATGTGTTGTTGTTGTTGTTGTCGTTGTTTGTTGTGTCTAAATGCGGACTGTTGGCATTATCCACACAAACGGGTATCAATCAATTGCCGTGCCATAAATATTAATATCAACTTGCTTTCAATCAAGCTCATTATGCTAATGAAGACACACAAGCACACACGCCTACACATTCAAGAGTATACTATATTATATGCACAATCACTTACTCTCGCACACACACACACACACACACACACACACACACATGCATATATAGCCAGCCAACCACACACACGCATGCAGTTGCAAAAGCTGGCTTTTGGCTTTGACTGCCTAAGTGAGTGACTCGAGTCGACTTGACTTGACTAACTTGTCGAGTTGTCTAAGTGAGTGGCTCTGGCTCTGGCTCTGGCTCTGGCTCTGGCTCTGGCTGACTGCTAGCCGTTTGCTGCTCGTGCACCAAGAGCTAAGAGCCCGTCCCCGGTTCTCAGTTTCAGTTTCAGTGCACAAGTACCGCGCAGTCGGAGTCGGAGTTGGAGTTGGAGTCATGATCATGATTGCCTGACCATCGACATGAGTATCGACAGCTTGCGGCGACGTTTAAATTTGTTCATACTGTAAGCAAAATGGGCTAAAGATTTTATCTGTTCGTGTAAATATTTGTTAAAATTAAGCTTTCAACTAAAAAGTTTCAGAAATGTTAATTTTGTTCAGCATGCGCCAAAAAAAAGACTATTTCAAGCATGAACAAACCTTGCTTAGTTGACCAAGCTGTTCAACGGAGAGCCATCTTCTGGCTTGAAGAGACTGATTAAGATCAGTTAAATATCAAAGGAAATGTCAGCCAGTTTTCAGGTGTGAATAGATTGTAGTTGCTCATGGGAAGGAGAGGCGGATACAAGTTGTACAGATAGGAATTTGAATATGGTCTATGACAATCTGCTGAGTGTCAATTTCAAATTCAGGTTTTAAATTTTCAATATGCCTTCAACTCACTGCTACATAGTTAAAGAACAATTTACTTTATTGAATAGCAACGTTAAACTTTATAAATAAACAAATTATAAGTTGGAATATTCCATCGGTGCGAAACTTTATTTCCATTTACCGTAAACAGCAAGAATCGAAGCAATAAACAATTTATATCCTTTGGGAACAGAGTTAAATAATGAATCGAATCAAAAACTGAATAAATTTGAAAAGGCAATGTTGCCAGTAAAATACGTTGCCAACAAATTAACAATTCAGTTAGTGGATCTGGCTTACATAAACATTCAAAGAGTGTTCAGCTTGAGCTTGAGGGTAGTTGTGTTTTTGTTTGGAACACCCTTAAACCCATACCTTGTATACTTGCACTGTACACGATGAGCCTTTCAGCACTCCAAACTTCAAATAAGCAATGCCAAGAACAACAATGTTAACCAATTGGCTGCAACACCAACAATCGACAACACAACATAAAAACCCTTAACTCGAGATACTTTTTTTTTTTTTGGTTTTTTTTTTTGTTTTTTAATGTTGAAGGTTCAACAACGAACTGGCTAAATTGCCAAATTGCTGTTTTTGTTGTTAGCTAATGACGCGATGAATTTGGTTTTGCCGTCAGGACAGCGGTTCCTCCGGCTTTAGCCCCATATTTGATGGCCATCCAGAGTTTATGACGTTTTAAGCACGTTTTTAAGCGGTGGGTGAAATACAGTCTGAAGTTGAATTTTAGTTTAATGCAAAATTGAGTAGTGTTAAGGTGCTGATTGCGTCTAAATGGAAGCAATGCAAACGGGTTACATACATAAATAATGCAATTTTATTTGCTTTGGAAATTCTTCGTAGAAAATCGAAGATATAATTGCATTTGCTTAATCTGTTCAAGAAGGTGGAGAAGTGCAATTCCTTTAGTATTGCTGTCCTTAGAGTTGAATGTATTTCGTTTGTAGTATTGTCGACCGTTCCACTTGATACATAATTAAAAAGTGTAATCAAGCCCAATTACTTGCAGACGGCCCTCAAGGAGCGACCCATGTCCTAGTCAGCAATCAGTCGCCCACTCATAGGCAAAGTTCGAGTTCAAATTAATTGCAATATGAGACACATTAAATGTGACCCCGTTGAGGGTTTGACCAAGCTGTTGCCAAGGGCAATAAGAGGGGTTTTTCCATATGCCCCACAAAACAACACACGAAAAGAAGAAGAAGAAAAAACAGTCATGTGGTCTTAATGAGCGGTCAGTTAATCATGACATTTTAGACATCGTTGTGTGTGTGGGTCGAGTTTGGCGCCACCAACCACCACTCACCAGCACTCACCACTCAGCACTCACTACTCACGACTCACCATCAACCACCCACACCCCACTGCGGGACAACATCAGTCTATAACTGATGATAGCTTTTAAAGAAGCTTGCAGTTGACTGAAAGCAAAGGGGCGCGAGTGGGGTGACTAATCAACATTAAGCCACAGAGCTGCTTGGCTGATACAAATTAAAGCAATTTGTAAATTAAAATCAGAAATTGCACTATTTTGACTTTGAGTTTGGGGCTCGAATAAGGATCGGGTGCGAGCTCGGATTCGGTTTCGAGTTTTCGAGTTTTGGCTGTGTGCCGCACAATATAAAGACACTTTAATGCACTTCATCAATTTGTGCTATGGCTACAAAACGGTGGCCAGGCATATAAACATGTGTGTGTGTGTGTGTGTGTGTGAGTGTGTGTATGTGTATTTGTGTGTAGCGAATATTGAGCCCAAGCCATAGCCGTAATTATCTTTCAGGCGCAGACTTGACTTGACTCGAGTCGACTTCGCTTTTTAAGATTTCGCAAAAATAATAAATAATAAAAACAGCAACAGCAGCAACGAAAAGGCTCGCTTTTCGCTTGCAGATAACGCAAAAAAAAAAAAAAAAAAAATCACTAAAAAAATGAAAAGAAAAAAATTATGATGAAACTCCATTAATTTTTGTTGCCGTAGTTGTTGTTGCTGCTGCTGTTATTGTTATTTATTTTTTTGTTGTTTTTTTTTCTTTATTTTTTTTTTGTTTTTTGAGCACCGTTTGCGGCGGCTGCGTCATTGTTAATGAGTTTTTGTGTATGGCTTACTTATAAGAGCATCGCAGCAGTCGGGGAACAGTTCCAAGGAACTCTGGACCACGACAAGGCCCCTCGCACACAAAGTTGGTAACGAAAACTAAAAGCCTTGGATCCACTAAAGCTACTTAATGCTCGCCAGCTCCCAGCTCCACGGCTCTCAGCTAACTTCTGTGCGATTCTTCTTATTCTGCTTCTTTTTTGTTTTTTGTTTTTTAGTTTTTAATAAATTTCTTAGATAGATGCTGAGCTGAGCTGGACCACTTCGATCGCCCGCATCTCCATCTGCATTTGTGCGCCAAGCTGTTCCCACGCTGCTGGCCAACCAGCCAACCAGCCAACAAGCCAGCCAACGAGCCAAAATCAAAGCCATTAGTTTACACTTTACATGCTAATGGCAATGGCTCGGAAAGAGCCTGTCGCGTCCTTCAGCAAATGCCCCGAGGCTAGAGGATGGCAATGTTCGGGCTTCTGGTTAGGCTTGCACAGAGGCCCAGTCCTGTACTGCTGAAATAAAACCAATGAACTTTTTAATTGCCTATGAAACTCGGCACCGCCAACCCCTGTCTGAGCACCTCAGCTCCCGATCCCGCTCCACCAAGCACACACACACACACACACACACACACACACAGACCATTCAGTTAAGGCTCATCCGTTCGAGTCGCGTATTTGGGTAGCCAGACGCTGCAGCTCCGATTTGGTGGCTTTGTCGACTTTTGTCTGGGCTTTTGCCGCAATTTAAAGTTTTACTGTTTGGTATTATTTTATTTGCAAATTGGCGCCGTTACGAGCTGCGACTTCAGTTGCAGTTCTCCTTTTTATATTGCTTGCCACGAAAATTTTGATAAAATATACGGTGTTCTTGGATCATTGTTTGATACACTGTGCCACAAAGTTGGCTGATTTACAATGGACTAAGCAGTTGAGCAGCAATGGAGATTTGTTACGACAGTTAACCTTACGACTTACTAACAATTTAGTTAAGAATTGATAATAATATTTCTTGAATCTATTACTTATTTAAAGATGCAAAATCTCTTTAAGACTCTTTGCTTTAATTTTGAGCAACTATTTGCTCTAGTTTTTTGGAACACCTATTTCATAATGTATTCAAAATGCGTGAAGAAAACGAATAGATAGCGTTGCTCCGTGACAGTCAAAGGTGGTCTCTGATATCGGTGATATCAAATAGATATATTAATACTAATTAAAACAGTTAAATGTCATTTGGCTGTTGGGGAACGGAACCGAACGGAACAGGCCGAAAGACAGACAAAACGACAAAAGGCGCGAGCTAAACAAATTCGGTTAGCGCAGCAGGTGGTAGAAGAGAGTCTGAGAATCTGGCAACTGGAATCTACGGCAACAGCAAAAGAAACGGCAACAGCAACGGCGACGGCAACCTGATCTCAGCAGGCGCTATCAACGATGGTGCTGCAGGTTCAGCACCTTTTGTGCGATAGCCGACAATAAGTTGGGCACATCAATCGGAGGCGGTGTCATAATTTTCACAGCAGGTGTCGCTGCTAATGATTTACAGCAGTGCCAGCCACTCAGCCAGTCAGCCAGGCAAGTCGATGCATAGAGCAACTAGTAACGTTGCAAAGTGCAATGCGTCGGCAAACAGACAAACAGACAAACAGACAAACGTACCGAAAAACATGAAGAATCTAAATTCGTTGTGGCCAGAGGCGCCCCGCTTTGATGTCGCAACGAGGTCAGAGGAACCGGAGCTACGGTAGGGTGGGGGAGAGTCAATTGGGAGTGGGAGAGCAAGATCTCAGCTAGATCTGAGACAGTGTCCAGCTCATTGTTTCTAGTATGCTCCAGCCAGGCAACATACATTTTGGAAAACAATTCATTATTCATTTTATATATGTTTGTATGGTCTCCTTTCAATTTGACTCGGCTCGGATCGGTTTAGGCCTTTGCCTTTGCCGTTCGCCTCTGCTGTCCCAGTCCCAGTCACAGTCCCAGTCACAGTCCCAGTCACAGTCACAGTCGCAGTCCCAGTCGCAGTCACAGTCACAATGGGAATAAACACATACACAATAAGCATTGGGCGTTGCAGTGGCTCGATGCGCTAATTTGGTCAGTTTTGGTTGGTGTCGTGGATCGACTGTGTGGCGCCAGTGGCGCCCCCCATGGCGCACAACTGACAAAGCAAATTGTTAGCTATTGTAAACGATTCGGTTTGGAGCAAAGAGGCAGGAGGCACTTGTTGTGGCTTGTTGATGCACTGCGTGTGGCGCGTGACGTGTGGCAGAGTATGCGAGTTAACCCTTCAATTAGTACATGCTCGCATATTTATTTGGGATATTATTTATTGATAAGTATGTTAGCAACGCGTTCTCATATATTCGACCTAAACAGTTGCGACTTAAAACTTATCCATTCAATAATCGCAGCCACTAATTAGACGCAAGAGTTATATGCTAACTCACACTTTAAGCACACATTGTAAGTGTGCATTAGCTTTTGATGCTAAATGCTAGCAGTAATAGTTTGTTGTGTTTGTGTTCTCGGTGCTGATCGATGAATCAAATCGTCTAGCATTTAAATTTGCCAAGCCTTGATTGACTGACTGGCTAACTGATTAACCAACCAACTAACTGGCTCACCGGCTTGCACCGATATCATTTTGTATAATTTTCTTGCCACACAATCGAACAAACTTACAGGGAGCCCCCATATGCGCAGTTGCACGACGTTGAAATTGCTCCAATTATGTTCTGTTTTTTGTTTTGTTTCTGCTCTGGCGGAATCTGTTCTGTTCGGTCAAAGTAGTTCGGTGGCTCTAACTGCCTGACTGTCAGACTGTCAGACTGCCTGCCTGCCTGTCTGCCTGCCTGCCCGACTGTATATGTACATATATGTTGTTCATCCTTTTAGCCATTCCATGCACATGCATAGAGACTGCTTGCACTGACTGGCCCCAAACCCGAACCCGAAACTGAACCTGATCCCGATCCGGATCCCGATCCCGATCCCAAACCCGATCTCGATATCATTAGACTGCCAGCGGGGCAGTGGCACCTCTCTGACATATTGCACTGCCACCACACCACACGGCATCGACATTGGCAATAAACGTGCCACCAAAAAGGTAGCCGTATCTCTCTACTCTCGACTACCAGTTACTGCCCCAGTCGCCCCAAATCAGACTCAGCCAGCAGCAAATGCAGCAATGCGGAAACAGCTGGGCTACTATTGATTTCGACTTGAAGCTAGCTATGAATGCGTAGTGCAGTCGCAGTTGCCAACTTGCTCTTTGTGGGCAGTAGGGCGAGCAGAGCACAATTATCCGACAAATAGCAGCTTCCGCGGCCTCGATCTTTGCCTGATTGCTGGTTGCCAACGTCGGTGATTTTTTTTTTTTTTTTTTTTTTTGTTGCCTCCTACAGCAACTTCTAGCGATGCTAAATTGGCCGGCAGGCAACGGTAAAAGCCAACTGTAAATCGCTGAGCTGAAACTATAAACTTAATTCTGTTGGACAGGGGGAGGCAGCCACTTGACTACTGGGCGGCCAAAAGTGGTCTAACCGACTTTTACCCATGCCGAAAATTGCTGGTTATGTTTCTTGTTGTTGCTGCCGCTGTTGACAATTTTGGGTGCCACATCAAACAGCTGCTGAGCTGCTGCCAGGCGAAATGTGTGTGATGAGGATCAAAGCAAAAGGATCAGCCATAGACAGAGCCAGAGTCAGTGAGCCAAATCCAAATCCAAATCCAAATCCAAATCCTCGACCTTCGTCAATCACGCAGCAACTTCAGTCGCACAGTCGCACATACACATTCACATTCACATACGCATACACATACAGAGATCAAGGGATTCAGCAGACAGTAATTGAGAGAGCAAGACAGATAGCTCACAAGTGTCGGATGATGTTTTTCTGAGCCGCTAGACAAGAGCGGAATTGAAAACAATTAGTTTCGGCCAAAAGGACACAGCACAAGCAAATAGGAAACACGCCAAGAAGAGGTCAAAAATGACTTCCTTTTGTTTTTGCTTTTGTTTTGGTCTTGAATTTGTTGCCTCATGTTCTCGTCGGTGTATAAATCATGCCATACAAGCGCACAACAGCCAAAGTCGCCGTTGAGATGCTCTAGCAAATAATCATTTTAGTTGATTATAATTATAGTCATAGTTTGATATAAATTAATTCATTAATTAATTAAGTTCATAGACATTGCATACAAGTTTGCAAATGTGTTTCCTGACTGATATTTTCTCGTAGCTTTTCACAGATTTTCACGCACATTTTTAAGAATGTTTTGGAAAAGAATGTTTTTAATTTTTAACTGGCGAAACATACAACATTGAAATATGACTAGCAATGTATATATTTTATAGTATTTAGCATTTTTCGTTTAGTGATATATGATTCCAGAAGGGAATAGCTTTAATAACTGCGCGGTTTCAAACCTACAGAGATAGTCAGCGTGCCCTCAGCTAGATACACTATCGAAAAGATGCAGACCGTAAATAATGGGCGCATTTAACGCTAAAAGCAAAATTCAGTTTTGATTTACGTTGCGAATTAATTTTTTGGGTTGGCGTCGGTGGCATTAGAAAACCGTATTTTATTTTGTGGATGTGGATGTTGCCAGCAGGATATGAAATTGAGCACAACTAATTTGTATTTAAATAATTTGCTGTTTCGCGCGAAAGTTGCGCTTGTTAATTAAGAAATGCAAAACCAATTTACTCCGTTCCAAAGCCCACAAAGCAAAAGAAACCAAACTCAATGACTCTTTCCACTCTCTCTGCTTGTCATGCTCTTTCCAGGACCATCCCAGTCTGCGCGGTACACCATTAGCCATGCTGGCTGCCCAGTGCAACAAGCTGTCCAACAAATCCCCACCGCCGCTCGCCGATGCGGCCGTTGGCAAGGGCTTTCATCCATGGAAGAAGAGCCCCAACTCTCCAGCGGCTGGCAACAGTGGCGGCGGCGGCGGAGGCGGAGGCGGAGGTGGAAGCACAGCCAGCGGCAGCAGCAGCGTCGGACAGCATTCACCATGCGCCATCTCAGCAGCCAGTTCGTCCAGCTCCAGTGGCAGTGGTAGTGGTGGTGGCGGTGGAGGCGGGGGCGGTGGCCAA
Organism: Drosophila kokeensis; assembly: GCA_035042145.1. Taxonomy (NCBI): domain Eukaryota; kingdom Metazoa; phylum Arthropoda; class Insecta; order Diptera; family Drosophilidae; genus Drosophila; species Drosophila kokeensis. The sequence goes on from JAWNLT010000198.1 coordinate 158,120, forward strand.
GGATCGCGCAGCCTCTCGTCCAGCGCCAACAGCAGCACCATGGTGAACATCACTGCTAGGTAAGCAGCTTGACGGCGCACAGTGGTCCCACATTCAGAGATCTTGCTGAACAACATACATACATGTATATAAGTCAATTCTCAAATCAAATCCCTCCTATTAGTATCTGTTTGTATTTGGAATTTAGTTTTGATCAATGGACTAAGACTAGAGTCGATGCTACTCGGTTACTTGGTTACATTATCCACTGCTCTTAACTGAATGTAATTTTATTTTACACTTTGTTTGATTATTTGATCATTGTAGAATGACATGACTAAAGCACTTTATTCGGTGCACTTTGTCACATTTCAAAAGAGGATCTTTTCAAATGTGAAACAGTCCATTTCAAATGTTATTCAAATTCAATATTCTTTAATCTCTGACAGTAACAAAAATGATAAATATAAAAGATGAAGAGTTGATGTGAGCATTTGAAGGTAATTGATAAGTGTACTTGTTCAGCTAGTTATCTGCTTGGATTTTTGGGGATCACTGTGCGTTGCTCAGACAACAGCGCGCTCTATACAACTGTGAGTAATTTCAGCATATATCCTTACAGTCGCCCGCTCGCCTCGTCCTGCGCGGCCGTTGGCAGCTCGGCCTCCGCATATGGCAGCGATTTATACTTTCCGAACACATCCACATCGACGGCCAGCATGGTGGCGGACAATCACCATATGCATCAGGGCCTCCTGGGCAAGGTCGAGGGCGCTGCCTTTGGTTCGGTTTACTCTCGCCATCCATACGATTGGCCCTTCAATGCGGTGACAGCATCCGCCCACAAGGCAGCCGAGGCAGCCAGCGTCAATTCGGGCTGGTGGGATATGCATAGTGCCGCCGCCGCTGGCAGTTGGCTGGACATGGGTAGCGCTGCTGCCGCTGGGATGCACTCCACAATGGCTAACTATGCGAGTGCCGCTGCAGCTGGCACGGATTACAGTTCGGCATTGTCGCATTCGTTGTCAAATACGGCACACTTGCTAGGATCGGGACAGCATCTGCTGCAGGACACATACAAAAGCATGCTGCCGGGTCAGGGCGTTGGCGGCTTCTCGCTGCCACATAGCTCACCGTCGGCAGCATCTACGGCAGCATCGCCGCAGGCATCAACGCCATCGACGCCATCGCCACGTTCGCAGCGGCGCTATGCGGGCAGAGCGACCTGCGATTGCCCGAACTGCCAGGAGGCGGAACGTCTGGGGCCGGCTGGCGTGCATTTGCGTAAAAAGAACATCCATTCTTGCCACATACCCGGCTGTGGCAAGGTGTACGGCAAAACGTCGCATCTGAAGGCCCATCTGCGCTGGCACACCGGCGAGCGTCCCTTTGTGTGCAACTGGCTGTTCTGCGGCAAGCGTTTCACACGCTCCGACGAGCTGCAGCGCCACTTGAGGACGCACACCGGCGAGAAGCGCTTTGCTTGCCCCGTGTGCAACAAGCGTTTTATGCGCAGCGACCATCTGGCGAAGCACGTGAAGACGCACAACGGTACGGCGCCGAATGGCATTAAAAAGGGCTCCTCGGAGTCGTGCAGCGACTCTGAGGAGGCAGCCAATCAGTCGGGTGAGTCGAACGGGCTGGGCGGCGCGACCAGTGGCCAACAACAGACGGGCGCAGTTGGTGGCGGCGGGGGTGGCTCGGCCAGCTCCTCAAATTCCGGCACTGGCAGCGGTGGCAACAGTGCCAATGCTACCAATGCCGGCAATCGAGCTGGCAGCCATCCCGGCACCCCAACCTCGCTGCATGGGCACAGCGCCTCCGGCACGTCCAGCAGCCTGCTGGGCGGCGGTCTGCACCTGGGCACGCCGCACCAGATGGTCGCCGCGGGCGGCTCGCCGGTGATGCTGCATCAACAGCACCAGCAGCAACAGCAACAGCACTCGCACCAGTCGGCACATCAGCAACAGCAACAACAGCAGCAGCAACAACAGCAGCAGCAACAACAACAGCAACAGCAGCAACAGCAACAACAGCAGCAACAGTTCTCGCAGCAGCAACAATCGCATCCACATGCTCATCTCCATCATCATCATCATCATCATTTGGTTGGGGCCTCGGCACCTAGTCCCGGTTTGGATCATCGACTCGATCATAGTGCTCTGGTTGATATAAAGCCACCGATGGTTTGAGGTTCGCTGGGACCCTTTCTGTTCACCAACTGAGCAGAAATGGGTTCCTGGTCGAAGCTCAAATTTCAGACGCTCTGCAGCGTCATCATACGCACCAATATGTAGTGTGAAAGCGGGAGTGGAAGTGAGTGGAAGAGTGGAAGTAGATGATGCATCTAAGCGCTAACACAGCGTCAAAAATTCTTATGTATGGAATTACGATTTTTCTTTCGCCAAATGCGTCAAGTTTTTTTTAGGTTCTCGATACAAATAAGTTAAGCATTTTTTTTTTATTTTTTTTTTTTAATATTATGTATTTAAATATATAAATAAATATATATATATATAAGTATATATCTATATATCTATATATATATATGTACGTATGTATATATATATATATGTATATATATATATATATATATATGTGTATATAAGTAGGAGTGCATTGGAATTCAGCATACATTTTTTCGCTATCTTAATTAACAAGAATTTGAGCAAACAACAACAATCAATCAATCAATTGCAAGCTAATTAACTACTTGGATTAGTTTAATATGTATAACAATATTATATTTGAAGTCGTGCTTAAAAAACCCTATTGTATATATGTATTTAATATATTTCTAGATGTCTATGCGAATATAGGTTCGTCAACATACATATAGCAAACGATTCTCAAATCTATACATACTTATCAAACGATTGCTTTTGCTATGAATTAAGCTACGAATAAACATTTTTTTTGGTCAATTTTTTTTTTTGAATAGCAAGTAATTTTAAATAATATATGTTTTTTTTTAATAGCCCGTAGGTAAATAAATATTGAAAATAATAGATGTATTAATATGCGCAGCGTTTATTATACTTATACATACATAATACATAAATACATATATGAAATACATAACAAATAAAAAGAAATATCAAAAATAAAAATCTAAACTAAATAAATTAAATAAAATCTCTGATTTCAATTGATGGTAAACTATTATTATTATTTGTTGAACATATATGTGAGCAATATGAAAACAAAACATTTTAATCATACAACTAAAAAAATATTTCTAGTCCAATTATAAAACAAACAAAAAAAAAAAGAACAAAAAAAAACAAAAAAAGAAACTAAATTTTAAAGCTAAGAATGGATAAAAAACCAAAATTGTAAATCAAAAAAATGCTTTGCTTGAAAACAGAAAACAGAAAACACAAAGATCGATTGCACTTTAAATAAATGGCATGCTTAATATAATCACGGACAGAGAGACAACCAAAAGAGTAGTACAAAAGCAGAAAAGATAGTACTAGGCGAGGGCTACACTGCTCTATTGTTCAACACTGGAAAATGCGGGGTTTAAAGGGGCCGTTCACTATTGCATGATCTTCATACGAGCGTACACTCAGCGCTATTTTGTATAATAAACCAATTTGTATGTTTTATTTTTGCTATCCACTTAATATACAAAATATACATACTATTTTTAGATGCTAGCGCTTTAAAATTTGCGACTAAATGTTTTTGTTGTTTTCTTAATTTAAGCTTACATTTATATATTTAATGCATACGCTGTGCTTACTTAAACAAATTCGAAGAAGAAGAAGAAGAAAACAAAAACCGAGAAAATAAATAGGGCTTGACTAGTTTTTAACCACTTACGAGAACAAAACTTACGTAGATCAAACAGTAGCGAGGAGCACTTTGCATCTTTCAGCATTTTCAACCTATATATGTATGTACATGTACATGTATGTGTGAGTGTGTCTGTGTATCTGCATGTGTATATGTATATGTATATGTATACGTGCATATGTGTACATTTACACATACATGCATCGATGTTTGCATTCAATTTTTTGTCAACAAACAATAAAATGTAAATTAAATATTTAAAATAAAGTAAATCAATTTCAATTTTATTAAAAATAAATGTAAAAAAAAACAAATCTTTTTTTTTTTGTTTTTCATAAGTCGAAGGGCCAGTCAGGAATAGCGAATGAATATCAATTTGCCAACGACAGCCGGATAATGTGAATCGTATATGTATTCGTGAATCTCTGCATGAGTGTGTTGGTGCGTTGGTGATTTGAGACCACCATGTGGGGGGATGCTGGGAAGCACACTTCCGTCCCGTCCCGGCGGCCTCTGTTGGCTGCTCATGGTGGGTGCTGGCTGCTGGGGGAGTTGCTTGTTTTTGCTGCTTTCTGTTTTGGTTTTGGTGCTTGGTGCTTGGTGCTTGGTACTTAATACTCGGTGCAGGGTGCTCTGACAGTTCATTTAACGTTTGACGGTCGGAATGCTGCGTGGTGGGCGTCATCGTGGGCGGCCCGGCCAACCTTGTCGTTAACGACTTAAACGCATAAAAAGGTGATGGGTAGAAAAACGCTTTACGGTTAACGCTATTTGCTTTGGTTACGCCAGTTACTTACCCGGCCGGCTTTTTGGGTGATTTAAATTTTATTACCGTAGATTTGTTGCCGGGGGTCGGATTCAGACTTCAAATGGGGAGGATAAGGAATCGAGCGGCATGGAGTGAAATTGAAGTGTGTGCAGATTGTTTTTGATTTGGATTTTTCTCTCTATCTGTTGTTGTTGTTGTTGTTGTTGTTGTATTTGTGCTTGCCTTATGAGTAGATTAAGTTGCGCATTTGTAACTACGGAAGTGGGGCGTGCCGAGTGGGTGGGTGAATGAATTGAAAATGTCCGATAGTAAATACATAAATAACAAGTACACTGCGGCGAAAAGCAATGCCGAAATGGAAACAATAATAAGAGTGAGAGAGAAATCTCATGGTCTAACTAATTCTAATTTAGTAATAGGTGTAGTAAGTCATCTGTGCAAAACAAACCATTAGGATTGGGAGTATTGATATTTGATTTGTTCGTGCTATTTGCCAGATAGGTTTATAGTTGGTGCTAGGCATAATACCATAAAGAACGATCTCCCCGCCGTTTCCATTGATTTTACTTTCCGCTCTGGATCAGTTGCTGTCTGCTTTCGGTGTCAAATATATATGAGCTATATGAGTTTTTCTGGACCTGCTCCTTTCCTCCCTCTCATTATCTAGTCAAATTTCAAAGGAACGTCGTGAAAGTTGTAAATTAAAATAATGATAATTAACACAGAATCTGAACAGAACCCGAGGAGAGGCATGCGTTTGGCATCGGTTTGCAGCACTCATACTTGTACACATTGTACAAATACTAGCACACACACACATGCAGACATACATATGTACATGTACATACACACACTAATAGTCAATGGCAAAGGACATGGCAGATGATAAATGGTTGCTTCAGCGGCGCTAAAAATCAGTAGCAGAAAATTTTAATTAAACAAGCAGAAGACAGCAAAGCAACCTGAATGCTCGACTGCTAGATACCCTTCGCATGCTAGCTAAATCAGAGGTAAGTCTAGAGGTAAGACCTATATAAATTATGGTTATACCATAAACCTGGTTATTTCATTCGCAACTCGCGGTTTTAGTTGGGCTAGAGATGTTCGTGGAATTATCTATGAGTTGTATAGCTCTAAAATCGTTAAACAAGCAATTACCTGATACACATACACATATGTGGACATTTTTGAAGTGAAGTGAAGCTGGAGCATCAAACCAGATACCTATGCCGAAACAGTATTTATTTCCTTCAAGACTAGGGTATTCAAATGATCGCCAAGTCACCGATTACATTGCATCTTTTTATTGTTCTTTTATTTGGTTTTTGAAATATTTGTGAAGTTTATTTGATTGTTACTGAAAGATCTAAATGCAACTTGGTTAACAAAATGGTATACCCTTTGCAGGGCACTTAGATGCAGGGTATATGAATGTAGATATGTGACTTTCACACATTTGAGTGGCGTTAGGCGCCGCCAATCAGGCACCCGCCGGGGACTACGTTGCGGGTAGAGGGCTGGGGGTAGTAGGTAAGGGGTAGGGGAGAGTATCTTGGTGTTGGATGCTGGGAACTATGGTGCATACCAGCTCCCCCAAAAGTGTCAACACTTTTGTCTCCAGCATCTCGAATTTATTGTTGGCCAGGGGTAGGGGAGGTGGGATGCAGGGGCAGGCCACAAGCACTTCAAAAATTTCTTAATGGCTGGCCTCGTCTTTGGCTCCGCGGGTGCTGGCTGCCTCCTTGTTCACACATTGTTTTCATTAAGCAGAGCACCAAAAATGTTATCCTCAGTTTTGGAATTGAAATCGGTGTTGCTGCTGTTGTTGTTGCTGGCATTGTCACTGCTGCTGAATGAGTGCTTGTGATTTGTTGTTGTTGTTGTCGCTGAGTTGTCTCTCGCTTGTCTCTTGTCTGGGACTTCCACATCTGTTTGCATTTGACACGATTATTTATGTTTATCGCGCGTTAAATGCGCGCTATTATCAGCATAATAATCGTAATTAAAAGCCAACTAATTTATGGCAGTGATTTATGTGCTCGCATTCACCACATTTTTGTACTTCTTTCATGCTTCATTCTGGCATTCCTCTCTCTCTCATTACTTTACTTTTTTTTTGTAAAATATGCTAACATGGATTTAACGGCTATAACAAAGCTTTGGCAATAGTATATGTCACATGCAGAAGAAGGCTTTTATTTGCCAAGCTTTAAAGTAGCCATTCAACTGTTCTTATCATCCCATCCATATGCTTATCGCCACCGAAAATGTATTTCAGTAATCCAACTACCCTGAAGAACATTCTTAAGATACTCACCGGTCTACTGGCAGGACATTGTAGGCTAAGAAGTCATCTAACTAAAATAGGTATTTATAGTAGCGAAGTATGGGTTCTGTGACAGCGAGGAGGAGTCCTCAATTCACATTCTAACAGAATACGTCGCCTTGGTCGGGAATGCATGTCAAGAGATTCAAAGGCATAGAAGCCCTCAACCCAACAAAGATTTTAGCATTCTTGCAGGAGCTGGGGTTGATGGAGGAGCTTTAGGCTCAGAAGGGGTTACAATAGATCTATAGATAGGTCGCAATCCAGGTAGCCTAATTTATAATATAATATAACTAACCTCAAGAATCTTCAATCTAAACGAGATGTATGTATATGTATCTATCCATAATACAGGGTACGTATTCGGGGTAAACACCCAGAGTATGTTAGATCCAGCTAAAGAGTATCTGCTAGCTTAGCTAACCAACTGGCAGTGACAATTTCTCAATTTATAAAATTTTTGTTGTATATTTTGTGTGTGTGTGTTTTTTTTTGAGTCTCGTTTGCATTGTGCAAATATCCCGTGGCGCTGTATTCAAAAGCATTCACAAGAACTCCCGCTGCGTATTTTAATCTCATTAACTGTGGCCGTTTTTGTTGCCATCGAGTACAATGCGTTGTTGTTATTGTTGTGGTTGCAATAACATTTAAGCAAATTGCATTTGTTGTCCTGTGGCTATTGCCTTTGGAGCTAACATCAAGACGCGTGCTCAAATGACGTCCAAATGAAATTGAAACCGCATACTGCGCCATAGAAGGTTGGGTAGAAAATCAATTTGTGATAGTTATTATTAGGATTTGATTCTCGCTTTTATTTACTACTCATAAGTAGAACGATAGCTGCTCACTAGACAATCGAGAAACTCAAATAAGGCTTGATGATAGAATTTTTGCAGTTTGTGCAGAAAACAGCAGTAATTGTATATAGAATTTTGACCAAATATGACACAAATATTAACAATTGCCTACACACAAGTAAACATGGGCATTGGATTTAAAGTGTTCGCTACGAAATATATATTTGATTCATGTTGGGTGAGAGGGAGTCAAGAAACGTTATCGACCCGGTAGCTGATATTTAATTGCTCTATTTGCTGGCTGTCTATGACAAAGCGGAACCCTTCCCAATTATTCTATAAGAAACACACATTCGTTCCTTTAATAATACGCGTTTGAATTGTATTTTACATTTAAGTACATGTATTTGTATATTTACATGCGGCTGCTACGGTTAATAAGTTCGTTAACATGTCTTCAAATGGCCAACACACATTATTATTAGTTCATGTTTAATTTGAATATTTGAACCTGTCATTTAAGCTGTACCTCACGACAGCCTTAAAGGGTTGAGCGCACACGATGTCAATATGTATATATATACATATATGTATATACTTTAATATACATATACATATATACATACATCTGGACAAATGTACATAGAAATGTATTTTTGGAACTTTTGGGGCATGATATCTAAATAATTATGCGACAACTGAGACCCGGAATCGAAAAGCAATCATAGAACCCTTTTTCTGTAGGCACAATTTAAGTGGCAGTTAATTGTAGAGCCAACTGGCAACTGCTACCCAAAGTTGCACGCAATGCCCTGTTCCGTTCACGCCTATCCTAAGCATATCTCAACAATACACAAATACACATGCACATATCGATAGATGGCTGCTCAAAGTTGCATTTAATTACTTACGACAGATTGGCGGCAAGTGATAAACGCAAGGATCAAGGATCTGAGTCTGGCTGGCAGGCTAGCAGGCTGCATGCTTCATTGCTGCCAGTTGCCAACTGCCAGCATAGACCCACACAGACAAAAGGACCTGCCAAACAATGTTGCATGCATGCACACATGCAGCAGAAAGAGTTAAGGAGAAAAGCAGCAAGCAGCAAGCTGCGAGCTGCGAGCAGCGAGCAGCAAGCAAAAGTTAGTTCTTTAACCTTAGAGCAGCAGCCTCAAGGACCAAAGAGCGGACACACTTGTCAGTGCAGCGTCAAGTATCCTTAGACAATTACCTCAGTTTCTGCACAGTCTCAGACATACACTGACACAAACACACACACACACACACACACACGCACACGGGAAGGAGAGCCCGAGATGATTATCTGCTAGAGTTAAATTCGATACCGTCTATTAGCCTCGTTATTATCCCTTTGCCTGCCACAGCAGCAACAGCAGCACCATTTGAAGTGGTATCGTGTGTCTCAAAGCGCGCCAGGACCTGTACTGCTCGTTTTTGGGTGCTGCGATGAACAATGAATGTGTTTTTTTTTTTTTTCGTTTCTTATTTTATTTTTTTTTGCAAACACTTCGTTGTACCTGTCCGCGTCCTCTGCACCATTTATTGTCGATAGTAGTGGCTCCCACGCTGCGCAAAATAGTTTCCAAAATTGTTGTGTTCCAGGGCGCTGCTTCATTGATGAAATGGGAGACGAGCGCAGACAGGAAGTGCCTTGCAGTGTGCTCACTGGGCGTTGAGACTATCCGCATTGTGCTGCTTATCATTCATCATCATCATCATCAGCAACATCAACATCAACATCAACATCAACATCATCATCGTCATCGTCATTCATCAATCGTACATTAGTTGTATTCGTATGTCATGTGCGGCTTTTGTCAGCTAATATGCGTTTCCAGTTTCAGATATTGAAAGTGCAATGTGTGCGAGGATCAGCTGGTTTGCTGGATTGCTTGCTGCCTGTTTTTGAGTTTTGAATTTTGAGTTTTGAATTTTGAGTTTGGGTCCCGCTTTGGCTGGCTGTTTATCAGATTTCCTGCACACTCGCCAGTTCTCACAATTAGCTTGTCAGCCTGTTTCAATTCGAACTCGCCGCCCTCCATTGCGGTCCACCCACCTGTCAACATTTGATTTGACTTGTCCACAGCAAAGGTAAAAACACAAAAAAAAAAAATAAACTGTATATTTAAAAAAAAGGAACAATCTACATATAGTACCTGTAGTGATATTGATAGACATTAAAAATTCACCCAATACAATAGTTCAATGCAGGAATGACAGTCCATCCAGCTTATAATTAATTACAATTAGTTTTCGTTTTATGTTCTCTTTACTTCGAATATTATTTGTATCCATGTGCGGCACATTTGGTATTTTTCCTGGTATCCCCTTACCACATTTTGCGGTTGCCGCTGCTGTCGTCTAGCTTGTTAAAAAGTGATACAAACGACACACCGACAACAACACTTCACAGCCAAAAAGAGTCTGTTTTGTTGTTGTTGTTGTTGCTGTTGTTGTTGAAGATTCCATTCAAAGATAGTTCCAAATCTGTGCACATTAAACTGACACGTGTATAATGGTTAATTGGATATCGTTCGCAAATCAGTGTTACCCCCAACCAACTGACTGCTTGCAACTGCAACTGCAACCGCAGTGCCTGCAAAGCCACAGGCAGTCAACAGCTGTCAGAGAGCTTGCACTCAGCACCTGGTTATACATCGCACCACATCAGCCTATCAATTATTTAAAACCAACCGGCAGCTACTTATGAATCCCCCGTATATTTCCATAATAAATTTAAATTACAGTGCTCCGCTGTCTATGGATCCTTGTATTAGTTAAGTTGAATTGGATCGATCGAATCCTTCGTGTCCAATGTCCAACGTCCAATGGCCATGAGAACAAATGCCAGTTGCACTTCAGCTTGTTTCCCAACAGATGAATGCTCGGTGGGTCGCTTAAGTTAGCACCGAAAAAAAAGAGTTGTAATATATAGTAAATAGTATATCCTGCGCACTTTGTACCCAGTACTTTGTAGTGCTACTCGGTGAACGAGGTACTTTGGCATTGACTTTGCGTGCTGTTTGCGCAACAAATTGTTGGCTAAATTGTCCCATATACATGTACGTAGTTAAATTCAAGGTCCTGACCGCCCATATTGTTACGGACTGGCCTTTCCCCGTCAGCGTTGTCTCATTAGTATAATTAATGAAATATGAATGTATCTATGCAATCGTATCTAAGAAAAGGTCAAGGATAAAATATTCGCTAGAAACTGAAAACAAATGTTAACAATTGAAACCAGAAAAAAGTTGAGTTTTGAACTTTCGGCTTTGCCATATGTTTGCTCTCAGGTCCTCTAAAACTGAAATTGATATACAGTTTAGCGGCCATTTATACACTAAGAGATGGACAGTTTTGGGGACTTGCGGACAGTCGCATAACAAGCGGAGCTTGCGTAAATCGAAAATATGTTTTTTTTTTATACCCATTGAAAAATGCTTGTGCAAATAAATAGAGTATCTATATATTCTCGATTAGGATCAGTGTGTCTGAAACTCAGAGACCTTAAAATATAGAGACTATAGGTTGCCGTGCACCCCGCGCAAGTCAAGTTTGCTTCATTTTATTGACAGCTGTATCCGTCTTTCACATACACAAACATTTTTATTTTTTACAGCAATAAAAACCACAATTTGCAAAGCAGTCGGTTTTATTGAATTTATAATATAAATCGGCAAATTATTGTATATTATATTGGTAGCATTATTATCAGCAGGCGCAAGCATTTTCTGGATGGATGGATAATCAACGATAGCGTAGTTAGGTCTGTGTTTGTCTATTATGCAGTGTTCTATGCATATGTTCAGGGTATATCGTAGTCGACCTCACTCGACTACAGCATTCTTACTTGTTTCCTTTTGGGAAGAGAGTAATAGCTGCAATGAAAGTCGTTTGTCAGAAGTCAATCAATTGGAATAATTGCATAGAAAGACGGCAAGAGACGGGCCGCCAAATCCCGTATCTGTATTTTTGTTGTTATCTTGGTGCTTGCGGCGTTATCCTTGTTTCCTTGGTGGTTCCTTGCTGGTTTACACTGTTGTCGTTCAACTTAAAAATTTACACACGCGCTCAGCGTAATTTGTGCGAAACTGCAGCGCCGCCTATCGCTAAAAAATCGCAACGCTTGCGAATCGTGCAACGGCTTTAAAGTTGCCTGCCTCCTTTTGTTGAATTTGACTCGCTTACTCCAGTTGCCACAGCTAGTATTGAAGGAACACGTTAATAAAAAGAAATAAGAAGGAACCCCGAGGATAATCGAAGCAAGGGTTTGCAACAGCAGAGATGATATCTCTCCCTCTCCCTCTCTCTCTATCTCTCTCTCTCTATCTCTCTCTCTATCTCTCTCTCTATTTTGTTTCTCCCCTATCTGAGATTTAATTCTCACCTTTTCATCAATGGCTCACACAATAATCTAGGAATTAGCAGCGTAATTCTCACATTTTTCAACACCTGACCGATCGTCCATTCAAAAACAGGAGATCGAAATTGGATGAGCCTATTATTGTGGGAATTATCAGTGGCTTGTTTAACTTAATATATCAAATTATTAACATTGTTTGTAAGCATTTTTTTTTAGATTTATTTTGTTAATTTATAATTTCGTGTAGAAAATTAGATGTCTTAAATAAATTGTTAAAATTTAAAGTTAAATATATCAAATATTGTAAGTTGCATATGGCTTATACCATTTACAAGAATTGATGCCTTCATTGCCACTCATAACTTCGATTTACACACACACACACATGCGCACACACATTTGTTGTGTGTCAGAAACTCTAGTTCCGGCTTTAGCTCATTTCAATGTCTTACCAGTAACTGATATATGCACATGTCCGGCTGAGTCTGTCTGTCCATCCCTCCGTCGGTCCCTCTGTCAGGCTGTCTGTGTCTTTGAGTTTGCCTTATTATTAATTTTAATGATTTAATTAGAAAATTAGCAGCAATTGTCTTTGTGCATTGCCGCACTTATTTCGATTTTATTGCTCGGCTCGCCTTTCAATTGAATGCCGCGTATGCAGGTATTTTAATCGCTTCTCCTCGCGACCCCTCCTCATCCACATCCAGTCTCAGGTTTTCAGTTTTGAGTAGAAGATTGCTGCCAATTTAATGGAGCTATATTTCCCCAACTGTTTGGGGATAGCTTTTCAAATATTTATCATTGTAGTTGCAATTAATTGCAGTAGCAGCTGTAATCGATGGTTTTGCCTGAATAGGCCAATTACAAGTAAAGAACAAAATAGCTTTGAGCATTTACGAATATCAGCTTATAACTTATTGATTGATTGCATCATAGCCCTAAAGACAAATTATCAGCGTTTATTTTCAACGATTGCCAATTGAATTGCAAGCAACAGCGCTCCAATTTCAAGTCACATTTCATCTTAAATGGAAAATCACTTTTGGACATTTGAAAATGAACTACTGGTTAGCAGTCTGATTACAAAATCCGATGCATATCATATGCAAATAAAAAAAAGGCCAAACTATTGACTTTGAATCGGCTTGATTCCAACCAACTTATGGAATCATCACTGATAAGATAAGATGTAATCTGAGGTTCTATGAATGATGCTTGAAATTATTCAAGCTTAAGAGTTTTCTATTTATAATTAGCATAATTTGGTGACTTACCTAAATAGTTATAAATATTATAAGCTGCTTGTTAAAACATCGTTAACTGCAACTTAAAATCTCAATTCAAGTACAGATCAAGTCAATACATCAAGCACTTCACAGTCATGAGAAGAGAGAATTAGTTAACCCATTGAATATTAAATCGAATTACGAATAATGTATACATATACATATACATATACATATACATATGTATGTATGTGTATATAATATATAAATCGATATGGTTTTGTACTACTCTAAAATGAGGCAGTGAAGCGTAGCTAATGTTGGACGTCATTCAAATGAACTCGCCTGCAAGGAATCGTTAAAAAACTAAAAAACAAAAAAACAATATGCCTTGCTGGAATAAAAAAATCACACACTCACATACACACACAAGTTAATTGTTCTTTGTTGGTTGTTTATTTAAGCGATAAATGCGATAAATCAATTAAAAAGTTGTAAAACAGCGTCGCCAAAATTAACATACAAACACATCAGGCGCGATTTTTAATGTAAACTTTTGGCTTTTGTTGATGTTGCGCTTGTTGTTGTGGCTGCTGTGGTTGTTTTTGCTGTTGCTGCTTTTGTGGTAAATGCTCCTGGATGGGGACCACATGCTGCGGCAGCAATTGCATTGTGTTTGATTTAAATCGCAGCAGCAGCTTGGAGCTAGGTAGTCCGAGGCACGAACCCAGCCAGCCAGCCAGCCAGCCAGCCAGCCAGCCAGTCATCCTGACTGCCACTCTGCCAGCCGGCTTGTAATGTCAAACAGGACGCTTTGTGGTTAGCCAGATAAACAATTGGTGGCACAAGGACATGAGCACACATGGCAGACATATTCTGTAGCATCATGCCGGACGGACGGACTATTCCAATTGCATTGCATCTCTCGCTGCAACCATCCATCCATCTATCCATCGATCAGAACAGTAGATTTTTGAAAGCGACAACGAGTACGAAAAGTTGACAACTATTATTATCATTAGTTAGGATTTATGAGCATCGATTGTTGCCGGGATTTGCGATCACTCCGATCAACGGAAGGAACAACGAGCAACGAGGGTCGCCGAATATTGTTGGGAATATTTGTCAACGCGCCGCGTAATTAGAAGGCACGTTGAAAATGCAACGAAAACCCCGCGTGCCAGCAGCAGCAGCAGCAGCTCGAAAAATTATTTAATTGATAAATTGTGTCGCATGCTGTGCCCTTACCAAGGACTAGCATAGCGGACACAGGACACAGGACACAATTCACAGGATAATAGACAGAGAGAGACAGGATAGAGAACAAGAGACAGGCAAACAACTGGCAAAGGGCAACCGCATCCCCAGAACAGTTTGTCAGTTACATGAAGTTGACATTTATGCGTGTTATTGTTATTATTGTGTTATTGTGAAGGCCCCTGGCCAGGAGCTGCCCGTCTCTCTCCCATTCTCCCATCACCGACTCCCATTGAGAGCGTATCAATTACTTGGCCAAACAATAACTTTTATGCAACATTCAATGCTTGACTTTTTTTATTTTCTTTTTCATCGTTTGATGCATGAATGTGTGGCACTTTTTTCTGCCATCCACAATTGTTGCCGGCTGCCTGCCTCGTCCTGGGGTCCTGTGGCCAATATTGACTTTGTTCATTGTTGTTGCAACTTTTTCAATTTATGGCACGTTTTATCCGATGGACACTCGCACAAATGCCAGCTCTCTTTCGCATTGCCTTTGTTGGTCAATGCGGCAAATTTGCTTTTTTATTAACAACTTCCTGGAAGTCTCTATTATGACGAACCGAGCTACAGAAGCTGCCACTAAGAGAAAACTGTCTTGGCGGTACCTTTGACAAAGCCTTACAGATATGTGTAAAAAACATTAAACGTCCAAGTTATAAGTATTCAGCAACAGTTCAAAAAATGTGTAAAATAGCTTCATGAAACACTGTGAGTTCTTAAATAATATTTTGTTTTATTTATTTTTTATTTTTCATATAAATCTAACTTGTAGTCTACTAGCTAAATATTAAAGCGCAATGGCGCCTTTAGCTGATGGGCATTTGAAAGTTTACAAACTCATAATATTATCATATTTAAAAATTAAAAATGTCATATATGCATTTTTCAAAATGGTAAGGTAAATGATGTAGGGATCAGAAAGGTGGAACATTCGATTAGAGTTGGTGAACGAGGAGGATGTGAGAGATTTGGACATTGCTTTATGATTAGGGTTATTGCAGTAGGAACATTTGTTGCATAGATTTGTATCAATGTAACGAGCATTTGCCTACAATTTTAATTTCCTTCATATATATAGGTATTACATATATATAAGTGTGTTTGGATTTATTTTATAAACTACATAGTTGCTTACAGATGCTAAATCTTCACTATGCACACTAGTATTTAAGCTGTATAATGTTGATAATTTTAGATTGTCAAGGTGCTGAATCATTGTCAAAAAGACCATTGTTTTTGAAATTCGGTTTACTTTTGATGAAAGTGATGAAGGCTTATGTGACTCCCAAAGGTATCACTATAGTTGGTTGATCTTTTCATGATCAAATGGAATGAAAATCATCTCAATATCAGGCATTTGATGTCTGTCTATCAAATAGGCAGGCAATAAGCTTCGGCTGACTCTAGTATTCCGCATTATTTCAACTACTATGATTAACAATTCAAATGGAAACTTACATACGAACCACATTAATAGCTGCTGAAATGAAATTTCATTTGCAAAGCTGCAATTTTCCAATAAATTAAACGTTTGACAAAATGTGTGAGTATGTAGTAATAATATATTAAAAAAGTGATGAGCATTCAACAATGAAAAAATAAATAAACATGCCTGCGATATGTGATTACTGCAAACAAATGCGGTAAATGCGAAATAGAGAATGATGAGGATGAGATAATGAGCATGTTCAAGGTTTATGCTTTGTGCCATGGATGCAATAACAATAATGAAAAACAAAAAACTAAAAGATATGGCCGTTTCTACAAACTGTCAACGGAACGGTTGCCACGCCCACAATGTCCCCCACACACCCACCCTCCATGCAGCGGCTGACCAGCATTGTTGCTATTGTTGTTGTTGTTGTTGTTGTTGTTGTTGTTGTTGTAGTTGTTTGTGTTGTGCTCGAGCTAAACTGTAATTACGCGGTTAAGTTAATAACATATTTTCCAACTTGTTTTTTTCTTGTTTTTTTTTTTTTTGTTTTTTTTTTTGTTTTTTGCTTTTTGTTTGTAGTCATAGTCGTTGCTACTGATAAATACGCATAGTTACCAATAGCACAACCTTCGCCCCCAGCGCCAGCACCAGCTACTGAGCTCCAATCTACCGTCGAATTGGGCAACAGCCAACGGTTGTTTGTTGTGGCGAGCTGCGATTGCTGATTGGCCAGCTCTCTTCGTCTGCGCTCAGCCCCAGCCTCAGCCACAGCCACAGCCACAGCCACAGCCACAGCCAGAGCCACAGCCACAGTCATGTCGCAGCTCTCAGCACTCATTTGCAATAGTTTGCCCGGGGTAAGAGGCACAAATCTCTTGGCCATCTGTGATCGCAGTGCCATGCCTGACAGATTCCTTATAAGCGTTTCCTCTTTGCGGTTTGCCACTCAAAAAACGAACATGCCTTTGTAGCTGCAAATTGAAAAAAGGAAAAATAAAAAATAAAAAATAAAAAACAAACTGCATTTGTCTGTTTCCGACTTGGTCTGGTCATTGCATGCACGTCTTTAATTGCACTCGAAAACGTGGACAGACTTTGTCATAGACATAGAACACTGTACACGGCATGGGCATGGGCATGGGCATAGGCAATGCAGTTGGCATTGTGATCTACAACAACATCGTCATCTTTTTGAGGCGCAGTCACGCACATGGCACAACTGGCATACGGCCAACCCTTTTACCAACCCAGCATCGGGAAACATACACCTTTTCATCAGGGAGCAGTGTGTACGTACATGTATGTGTAATTGGATCCTTAACCACATCTGCAACTGAAAGTGCATGTGACGACCCAAAGAGCTCTACTTGTCAATACGCCTAGACAGGTATTAATTATTTTCAATTCTCTTGGAATTGTCGCAATTAAATTCTGCGAACATTTTTGCGACTTTTAATAATCTTGACTACGAAAAAGTACATTTGAACAGATACAAAAGACAAGAGCTTTAACAGGTCAGGAGCATATACAATTAATTTAATAACTATTAAGCTTATATGTCAACAAATTACAGAGAAAACAAATAATTGAGAAACGGCTTTTGCAGGCAATTATCTTAATAAGCCCTTGGTCCTTGAATTCATGAATGCATGAATGCGCCACGAATGGTGGCAAGTAAATATATCTGAATTCGTTCCGTAACGAACAAAAATGCAGTCAAAATGATCGTTTATCGATTTTTAAGCTATAAATTAACATTTTAACGATAAGCAAGCGATTTTTAAAGCATTAAATGTATATAATTTAAAAATATATATAAAATAATAGGATATATAGAACACACAAACAAATTCACATACATATATGTATGTATGTATATGTGGCCTTAAATTTGCACAACAATAGCCTTTGAAATTTGAGGTAGGTTAACATGACAAATTTCAATCCAGTTAGCATTTCAGAAGCAGATTCTTTGCGTTCCTTCCTCTGTCAACGGCTTATCCATGCGTTTGTCCAACCATCCATCCATCTGGGGTAAGCGCATCAATAACTGAGCGCCCACACAATTACAAGCGGATGGTGCACGCCCCTCCCCCTTGGCAAGGCGACAGAACGCCTCCCATTTCAAAATCGTATTATAAGTAAATATGTATGTATTTAGCGGATAAAAAAAGAAAGGAAAAAAGAAAAAGGAAAAAGGATTACAAGGCTGGTTTGCTGAGCCTGATTAGTTGACGTTGACACGTTCCGGGGAGCGGAGTGGCACTGAACATTAAATAAACGGTTCGCCCAGCCTCATAATTGTTAAATTGTGATTGTGTAGTTCGAGGTGGAAGTGTATGTCTGAATGTATGTACCCACACACACACACACACATACACACACACACACACACACACACACACACAACAAACGAACAAAGCACATTTGGCGAAGGCGGCTTCAGAGGCTGGACGGGTGTGGCAGCGTGCGCGAGTGCGAGAGTGATCCTGGTGCAAGGACGAGAACGAGAACGAGAATGAGCACGAGGACGAGGACGAGGATGAGGAGAACGATGGCTATGACGATGACGAGGTGCAAAACTATGGGACCAGCTGGGTGTACGCCCAGTGGCTGGCTGGCAGCCGGCCCATTTCTGGCGCGCGTTTTGCATTTGTGCAGCGATTCATTTGGCGGGCGGGCGTGTCACGCCCCCAATGTATGTGAATATATATATGTGTGTGTGTATGTAGGACAAACACGCTGCCTGTCACATGTCAAACCGGAAGTGTGCAAAAATTAACTGAGAAAAAAGGAAAACCAAACAAAACAAAAGGGGCGCAGGCGAGCGAGATTTGCTTACTCAATTTCTCACTCCTATCTCCATCTCTCTCTCTCTCTGTCTCTGCCTCTGTCTCTCTATTTTTCTCTCTATCTCCATCTCTTTCTCTCTTTCCCTGTTTCTCTGTCTGTTAGAGTGTGTGTATTTCGTTGTAATTACGTCTGCGCAGTTGGCTACGAGAGGACTCAACATCTAGCACCCTTTTGACGCCTGCAACGACAATACACTAATATAATTATAGAGCCGGCCCGGCCCGGCCCAACCCCGGAAGCGCTTTCATCAGCACCCAAATATCCTAAGCATCCTGGACGGGGTGCCAAAGCTTTGTGCGCCTGCGCTCCTGCTGCTGCTGCTCATGTTGAGAGCGGAAGTCAAGTTGTAGTCCTTGATGGATGGGCCTCAGAATGCATGATGGCACATGCCGAAAATCAACTATGATTCTGCCGCATCGCAATCTCGCCATCTTTCCCAGTGTGTGTGTGTTAGTGTGTGTGCAACGTGTAATTATCAAAACAATGCGCAAGTATCGGTTTTCACGCATCCTGCAGAGATTCCAGCTCCTAGCTCTCTGGACCCTGCACCCAGTCCTTGGCTGCAGCTGCTTGAATTCGAGTGTGTTTTTATTGTTGGCTTGCGCGTCCTCTTGAAAGTCCCCTACCCAAAATACAGTTGCCAGTTGCCATATAATTTGATTTAGGAATTTAAATTATTACTGCAAAATATTGCGTCATTGTTTGCTATTCTCAAACTAAAAAGATCGATTATCTCAACCCCAGGCTAAAGCAGCGAGCCAAGCAGCACGTGTGAATCCTAGCTCCCTCTCCCTCTCTCTCTCTCTCTCTGTCTCTCTCTCTCTCTCTGCAAACAAAATGTGTGCTTAGTGTATGATGAATGTCCTTCGAGCAGTTTGTTTGCCTTTTAAAGTATTATTTGGATCTTATAAAACAGATTATTCATTTTATTATCCCTTCTGTACATCACATCCGTACATACACATGTATATACATACATGTACGTGGTTAAGTGCTCGACAGTGTTCGACTAAAAAAGATACTTTGCAAACGACTTCCAATTTCTGTAATGCAAATTTGTGATGTGTTTGTAAAAGATCGTGTTAAATCGTATAAGAGTTTCACAAAAAACTTGATTAACACTGAGTTGGCACAACAGGCTGCATATATGTATATCAGCACTTACAGGAAAAGTTTTGTTTTCAGTCAAAACTCAGTTTAATTGTCAAAAAATAGATTTTTGCATTTCATGAAAATTGCTTTATTGTCAGAAGTAGTTGTTCGACGCATTCGATTTATGGGATGTGTAAATATTTGCAAGCGAAATTTATGTATTTTATTTTTTTTAATTATTACAATTAAATATTTTAAAATTCAATTATTATGTTACTTTATTCCGATGCTTGTTGGCTCATTATCATTTCAGCAAAGTTATGGTGCATAATGAGTAACTTAATTAAATTTAATTAGTAATTATTGCACAATAAGTAGGTAACGAAAATGTTGCTTAAATTCATGTTTAATGATTAATTTAAAATATATAACCTAAACATACATATATGTAAATGGTTTTAACATGCCACGATTGTACATAACATTAAATTAATAATTATTAATATTAATAATTCACTGTTATTACTTATGCCTTTCGATAGGTTGATTAATGTTGTATTATATGCTATTATATGTTATATAAAATAAAAAAATAAAAAAATGAATTACAAAAAATGTTATTGATTATTGATCCAACCGATCCAAAAGATAAATTAACAAGAATGAAAATTAATATTAAATATCTAAAGCAAAGGTATTTATTCACGCTCCTTGGGCAGGTCAATCTGTTGATTTGTGTGTATATCACATACATGTACATCTAAAGAATATGGACATTCCACTTAATGGCACAAGTAGTTATCTATCTGGTACTATCTGTGTCCAGTGCAGCACGAAGCAACACAACGAAATTGCTGGCAAATGTGAAAAATCAGTAGCAGCAACAAAAATACCAACAACAACAAAATCAACAACAACCAGTTGCAATAAGTAACAATTTCCACGAATACCGGAGCTTAATAACACTACAAAGTGCATTTAATAAGCAACTGCAAATGGCAAACTGGCAAATTCAAACTGAGCTGAACTGAGCTGAACTGAACTGAACTGAACTGAACTGAACGGGTAGAGCAAGTGCAGCAGAAATGGAGAAGAGTGGCGAAATCGGTTGATTGTGGTATACGAGAGAAACTGGGGAGGGAAGACTGGACAAGAAACGGGAGCTGGTCCAAGCAGCCGTGCCCAATGCGAATGTGCGATGATCGTTTCCTGTCGATAAGATGCCCCTAATAACAATTTTTGCTAGCCTCCAATGCAAACCCGGAGCCACAGCCACAGCCATAGCCACAGTCGCAGCCAGAACCAGGGCCAAGTCCGAGCCCAAGCCGGTTGCCGAGAGCCTGAAGCTTATAATCACAACCAACGGCAGCAACAATCGCGCAAATTATCATAAAATTTGAATAACAACAACCCAGCGCCAACTTAAGCGGTCTCTATCCGAAGCACGAATGCTCTACAAATGCTACTATTTTTCTCGTTTTTCCTAAAAATAAACAACTAAAATTGGTTCTATCGCATAATACAACTTTTTTATATGTAAGCTAGTTTTGTTTATATCCCTGATCAGCTCGATGGCCAAGTCAAATGCATTGCATATATAGGATTGGATTACTATAAAGATCGAGAATCGATTGCAATAAACTCAAACTCAAATCAATAATTATATAACGATACTAGAAGATATATAGATAGATAAATATAGTTTTTTTAAATATGGCTGATTTTTACAGATGCAGACTGAAAGTGGTCCACGAACCACAGCATTCAATATAAAACTGGATAATTTGTGTAAGAAATCGGCAAATATCAATATAAGATTCAATTGTTGAATTATAATTGACAATGTATAATTTAACCACCTCTTGTTCGTTGGCAATTATAATTGACAAGAGTTCAAGAACTTCATCTCTAATACAATAACAAAGTAATAATATATCCAAGCACATGTGAATTTGCCACACGTAGCAAGTGCGTTGGGTGCAAGCTGAATGACAAATTCAGTGTATCCTTTATTGTGTGTGTGTGTGAGCAAAAAGCAACTCTTCGCAATGGCTGCCTTATGTGTAACAACAGAAGTCGTCGAGAGTCGTTGCGTCGCATCTTGCCAGAAAATACCCGATACCAGTAACAAATGGCAACCAGTTTACTGCCACAAGCAAACAATGCAGTGGCCTGGATGCACGGGCGGCAGGCGGTAGATTGCTGCTGTGGCGGGGAGTGGCTCCGTTTGGTTTGCATGCCACAAGCAAATAAAACGCAAATACACGCACAAAATGGTAAACAGCAACACTAACAACAGCAACAGCAGCAACAGCAACAGCAACAGCAACAACAAATAACTAACAACAACATCGCGACAGCTTTGGCGGCCATTGCGCTGGCTTCGACGTCGACGGCGGCTGCGCAATGGCGACGACTGCAACTTTGGGCTTGGCAAGCCAAAAGTCGTCGTCGTCGTCGTTGCTGTTGCTGTTGCTGTTGTCTGCCTGGCTTGGTTTGGTTTGGTTTGGTTTGGTTTGGCTGCTTGCTGGGCTTGCGTGCCAAGTGGCAATCAGTCGCATTGAAGGCGTTGTCCATTTTTTGTCCGAGACCGCAGCGTCGTTTTCGCCTTCTTCTCTCCAATCGCAAAACGTTGCTCGCTGTTCGCTGTTGCGTTTCAGCTTTTGCGCTCTCTCTCTCTCTCTCTCTCATACTCTCTCTCGCTCTCGCTCTCTCTGTCTACCTCCCCCATGCGTTTCTTTTCTAGCTGTAGCCCGTTCTCTTTCTCTCCATCAACGATTGTTGCCATTTTGAACGAAACTGGGGCCGTAGTTTCCGAGACCGAGACCGAGACCGAGCCCGAACCCAAGCCCGAACCCATGCGCGAGCCCGAGCCCGAGCCGTGGCCCGAGAGAGAAATGCGTCATTTCAAGCAAGCCAAATGTACAATAAAAAAATAAAAAAATAAAAAAATAATAACAACAACAGGTTATAGTAATAATAAGTCCAATTATAGTTTGAATGTTGATTAGTGGCTTATTTCGTCGCTGCTCTACACTTTTTGTTCGCATTTCTTTCGTTTGGCTTAACCGTTAGTTAGTCGATGACGATTTGGCCTAAGTGGCTGCAACATGTGCAACTCATGTCATCAGTAGGCACCACTCAATCCATGATTAAGTATCTGCTGGTTAAGCCCGCATTGCCTAAGTGATTGAATTGCGTGGCGAAAGGATGATCGTGGCCAGACGCAGACGCAGATTGCCGATTCTAATGTGAATTCAAAGTTTAAAGACCGGCACTCATAGCTCAAAGCTCATAGCCATGTCTCCAAATGGGAATTAGCCGTGTCTTAATGCTTTGAAAATACTTAAGATTGGTTTAGATTGTATTATTATATTTTATTAATTACGCAATATTACAGTGCTCCGAGGCGTTTGACATTATTCTGACACACTCAGCAAATTGAATAAATCTAATAATTTCCACAACTTATGTATTTTATATTATTAAATGTGTAAAACGATAAA
Source organism: Drosophila kokeensis (assembly GCA_035042145.1). NCBI lineage: Eukaryota > Metazoa > Arthropoda > Insecta > Diptera > Drosophilidae > Drosophila > Drosophila kokeensis. Next base: position 181,548 of record JAWNLT010000198.1, read on the forward strand.
AAAGTTTAATAGACTTCATAAATTACAAGTTGGACTTCAACTTTTCTCAATATTATGTTTTTGTAAATTTCAAAAAAGTTTTTCACATATACATTTCACATAATAATATTTAAAAAAAAAAATCCTTTCTACTTTTATGTGGAATGTGTTTAAAAAATAATAATAATAATATTTTCTGGCTTTGTTTCTGATAATCGAAGTTCGAAATGAATATTTGTTGCCGAGTTAGGTGAAGTGTATTCAAAGTCGACCAAGGGACTGAATAATACTCTGGTCGAGTCGAACTCTACTACGTCATTATTGGCTCGGCCATCCAATGGTGCAACGGTGTCAATTAAAAGGTGTGGAAAATGTTGACTTAACATGCAAAACACCAATTCAAATCTGCCGTGCTGTACTACCACAGATGGTGTCCGGGCAAGGACGGCAAATGGAATTGGTATGGAGTGGAGTTATGCCTTATCTGCCTCTCACTGTTCCTACATATTTTTTTTGTGTTTTGTTTCGTTTTCTTTTTTCTGTTTTTTTTTTTTTTTGTTTGGCCATAATTGGAACATTTCATTAATGATCATGCACCGGACGGGAAATGCAGCCACAAAAAGGGGGCGACAAAAGTCAAAAGAAGAAATTGCATGCGATTTGTGCAAATTGCTTGACGATTCAGAAAGAGAAGGCAACGCGACCACAAAAATTACAATTCGCTGCTGCTGGAAAAGTCCCACAACAACAAACAACAAACAACAAGAAAAACGACAACAGCAACTGCAAAATGGCGCGCGTGTTTTCCACGAAAGTAATTAAAGCAAGAGAGAGCAGAATGTGGCCTGGTTTGGGAGCTGCAAGTGGAAGCTTGAGTTGTAGCTGGAGCCAGAGCTGGTGGTGATGGTGATGGTGATGGTGGTGTAGCTGGACTTATTACTTGGAGCTGCGATTCCTTTTGGCTTTAAGTGGGGTTACTGCCACAGCTACCGGTCTTGCTTTTGCTTTGCTTTGCGTTTCGTTTCGGGCCACTTTACATGGCCAAGCACCTAACCCATCCCACAGCTCTTGCAAATTTGTTGGCCATTTTAATGGCCGTCATCGTCGTCGTCGTCGTCGTCGTCGTCGTCGTTTGGGGTGTTCAACCAACTGCAATTATGGTACGCTGTATATATATTTTTTGCTCTTGCTGCCGTTTTTGTTTTTTTTTTTTTTTGCTTTTTTCTTTTCTTCAGCGCAATAATTTGCCGCTCTGTACATTAAATGAATTTAATGAATGCGGTCCTATTAACTTTTTTTGCTCTGCCGTCGCGTCGTCAGAGCCGCTGGTTTTTCTACAACTGCAAACTTGTTGTTCTTGATGTTGCTGTTGTTGCTGTTGTTGCTGCTGCTATTGTTACTAATAATAAAAGCAGCCGCTGTTGCTGGCATCTGAATTTCAAATTCAGCTTCAATTTAATTTTTATTGCCGCATTTTTGATGTTTCACTAAAATATGAATGTGTTCTCTGAAAATTGTTGGCTTCCACATCAACGCCGAAACTTTATTATTATTATTTTTATTTTTTTTTTGCAGTGTATGGTCGGTTTGACCGGCTCCTGCGGCGATTGCTGCCCTAATTGGTTTTCAAAATGGTGGCCCCATAGTTATGCGCCATTGCCAGCGGCATCGGTGTGAAGAACCCAGAGAGCGAGAGAGAGAGAGAAGGAAAGAGGGGAGAGACAAGCAAGTGCTTCCATGAATTCTACGAAAGAATAATCAATGCTTTTGAGATAACATTTTGAATTTTGCTAGGCAATAGCTCAATCGATTTTATTCATATAATAATCAGCGCCAGAAATAAAAATAGTTATTTTCTTGGTTTTTTTTTATCAACTGATTACTTTTTGTCAAATATGCACAGAAAAAGCCAAACAAACTGAAAACAAGAATAGATATTTATGTTTCTCATCTTAAGTTAGGAATATTAACCTCAATCAAAAATCTATAATTCAAATCTGAATATGAGAAGTCGAAAGACAACATACATTTTGATATGGTGTGGACTCGATTTTATTTTACTTTCTATTGCTGCATGTAAAATGGAAATGGAAAATAAAAAGGTTAATTTTTGAAAAGAATATGCACATATATATTGCTAATATACAGATATTACAATTTGAGGCAGACATCAAATACCCGTGACTGTCATGCAAAATGCAACCACTGGAGTGAAGGGCACATCCCCCACAGATCCCGGTGCAGTTGCATCTGCTACCAAATTATATGTTGCAACAAATACCGCAAACAAAAATGAAAAAAAAAGCGGAACAGAAAATTGAATATATTTAAAAGTAAAAGAAAAGACAAACTACAAAATTGTATGAGAACAACAAGAGAACAACTCCTCGAAGAGCAAGCGGAAATACCTAAGGCCCTAAAAACAAAAGATCGTCAAGGAGTTGCTGCTGAGGAGCAAGGAGACGAGACGGGGAGACACGTTGCAAGAGAAATTAATTGGAATAGCAAACGTGCGATAAACTCAGATACATACAACAATATATATATATATATATATATAAATTATTTAAAAATATATGTAGGTAGTATATACACTCATTGTTATGGAAAGATCTGACACCGGAACGAGACCGATCACAAAAAATATCCGTTTATATACACACATTAATACATATGTACAGATGTATGATGGAAAATGTGGGCGTTGCCCTCATGACTCCCCTTGCCACACGGCTGAAATGGAAATCGTAATAAACGCACAAATAATCATAAAAAAAGGAGCTGAACTGGGAAAACAATAATAAAAAAATAACATTTAGCACACACACACACATAGATCGGAAACTGTTGGTGGAAATGGAAATTGAAACCACCCCTTAGGTTGCAGCAGAGACTGAGGTTTACCCCGTCCCCGTTCTCCGCACCGCAGCCTGTTTCTGTTCTCCTTCATGCACCCTAAAAATGGCATCATAAAAGAATTATAAATACTTATTAGATGTGTTAGTTTGTGAATGCGAGTGCAACTATTTATCCATTTCAGTCTATCACCTTCGATGCCTACTCTCGCCAGCACGTGACCAGATCCTCCATCCATCCACCATCCACCATCCCGACCTGTGCCCAAGCATTCACCGAGCTTCTTTTAGATGCCCACCCGTTGACTCGCGAGAATTATCGCATTAAGCCAGTATCACCGCAGGATATAAATCAGACAGCAACATTTTGGAACTAGACTAATCGTCTAGATCCAGAGATTTGCGATCTTAATCTCTCAGCAGTAGGAGAAGATTTAAACAAACACGGAAAAGGAAAAAAAAACACACACACTTCAAACTTGTCAAAGTTATCTCGATGCTTCTGATACTCTTCTACTAATGTGAACATGAGTTTTTTACGTCTACAACAATTTCATTCAGTGTTGAACTTAAAAAATCCGTTTCCACTTGACTTCTTTAACAAAGGACAATCGCAACCCTGGAGGAGACTAACAGTAGCATACGTAAAAGTTGAAAATAAGAAAAAAAAATTGTCCGTCAAATTAATTTTGGTTCGTAGACATGTCTCTGTTCATTGTTTGATTTACATTTTTGGGCACACATAACATTTCTGTAACCCTAAACTACAAGTCGCTTTTATCAGCTAAATAAAGCTAAAAGAAAGTTGTTATTTATGAAATTAATCGAAAAAATACAAATATTTCACTTCACACGCATTTTGTGTAAAAAAGAACTTATTTTTTTAAGTGTTCTTACGATATGCAAAAAACAACTATCCCAAATTGCATACTAAAGTGTAAAAGGAAGAGGGTTCGAATAAATATTGGTCTGACTGTACCTTGTGGACTTAATCCAAAACTCGAACTTTCGTTTTCAGTTCTCTATGTAGAGATGCCATACTAAGTATTAGAATTATATTAGGCTTAGGGCTTCTGTATTGGTAGATGGTAGATATTTATACGTGCTTCCTTGAACTGAAATCAGAAGTTGTATTACTTTCTACTGGATTCAAGAAATATATATATATAGTATATATATAGTAGAAACTTAGAAGACTTAAAGTATGGCAAATCATTATTTTTGCTGTTCACTGAAAATGATGAAAATGAAATAACAATATTAATTTGTAGTTAAAATGTATTTTGTTGTTTTTATTATACATGTGTGTGTGTGTGTGTGGGTGTGTGGGTGTGTACTACATAATTTGTATCTCCATAGAATTCGCTCTTTGCATATTGTTTGTTAATTAGCGGCACTTAATTGCCTTTTATTGTGCTTAATTATCACAAGCGATATGAGCCATGGCGAACCATGTTGGCAGGGCGGAATAGTTGGTTAGTTGGATAGATGGGTAGCTGCTCCACCTTTGGCCCGCCCGCACGGCCATGGGTATGGACATGCCAGAGATGATGACAGACTGAGAAAAAGTTAGAGAGAGAGAGAGAGACAGAGGGAGACAGAGAGAGCGCTCGGCTTGACCGGAACGTAGTATGTAGTTGCTTATGCGGCCCATAAATTTCTATATATGGTCCCACACACACACACACACACACACACACACACACATGCACACATGCATATAAGTATAATCCGCATGACACTGACTGTAATTGCTGTTTTTCATTGGCGTTGCACCCGCTTTTAATTTGCCAAATTAGCAACGAGCCTGAGAGCGTTGCCAATAGGGTACCCACCCAACAAACAGGCGGACGGACTGACTGACTGACTGCCTGCCTGCCTGCCTGCCTGCCTGCCTGCCTGCCTGACTGACTAACTAACTAACTAACTATTCATACTCCAGTCCCTACCTGCCTCCCAGTGTGGCTATAATTATACACGTATATGGCAACGCCTCGCGTACAAAATGCTAATACTCGCATTATACTAGTCAACTTTGTATTTGTATTTAATATTCGTTCTTATTAAGGCATGCGTTAATATTACGCGGCGTGGGCGTGACTGCACTCGGCCAAGTGAATGCTGAATATGAATATGAATGCGAGTGTGAGTGTGAGTGTGAGTGTGCATGCATAACATGGAGTTTCAGTGAATTGAAGTTAGCTGCTTTTCCAGCTTGTTGCCCCAATTAATGAAAGTGTAGCCTCGCATTCAAAAGAAATGTGAAAATTTTCATATTTTATTGCCTCTAATTATAATACTGCTGGTCATAAATTTGCTTTCTTTCAGCTGCTGCCGCACTACGCAAAACACATGCATAAATACAGCACTTGAGCACTTCGTGCGCCTCAAACAGCCAATCGAAAGACTTAAGCAACAAACTTCAACAAATAGCATCAACACAAAAACCCTGAGAGAGGAAAAAGCGGTATATATATATTTTCGATATATACTCTGTAGGTTGAGATAAGATCAAAATGTTGCGAAGAATTCCAGAACTATTATTGAAAATTGTGACTAATTAATTTCGTTGTTTTATTTTAATTTTAGTTTTTCGATTTTATTGTCTGACAATTTGAGGAACAAATCTATCACCAATTATCATAATAAGTTTTCGTTTTTTAAATGGCAACTAAACAGTTGCAAACAGGCGTTAAATTGCCGGCGAGATCGTAAGTATATATGTATTGGCATAAATCGTTAAAGGTCGTAAATGAACAAACCAAATGTCGTAATTCCAGCTAATCAGATTTGGCATTGCACAGAATCAATAATCATAGTATGAATGAGAAATAAATAAATCGTATCAAATCGGAATAAGTAAAGTAGAGCCTGCCGTTAAGGGATTGTTTAATTGATTCAGTCTCGCACATGTTGTATTGTGCATATATATGTACTTTTCTATAAAAAAAGCTCACCTGTTTTCAATTAAACTTATTCACAATTAGTCCCAGATGCCAGCATAAGAAATATTTCTACGAAATTTTGTTTATTTTTGTGTCGCTTTTGATAATTTTAAATTGCGTTTTCCCTAAAATATGTAAAAAAAAACAGACAAAAATTAAAATATTATATATATTATATATATAGTATAAGCTTCAACTTATTACAAGTCGAAGACATAGGTAAGTACAAAGTCGTAATTATGATAAAATATAAATTGTAAATTGAATAAATTATGAGTCAAGAAATATGCATACAAATAATTATTTCGTCACATTTGTGTACGATGGATTTTCACCATCGCAATTAAAAAATTGAAATTAAAAATTTGATCACTTCGAATAACTGCAACTTATTTGGACCAGGGACGTTGTGAACACCTGGGTGCAGGTGGGGAAACCTCAGTTTATTAGGGTCATACATTCATATTGGTGGTTAATAGATGTACCTCCCATCGGTGTTTGGAATTTTTGAAAAATAATGAATGATTAGCTTATGGCAGGCAATTACGTTTTTTCTTTGAATTTGCCCATTTGAGCTGTGACTCACTGTATTACCCATATTCTGGAATCTCTCAGCTTTTTGGCCAGACTGTCGTAACAAACTTATTCAATCGAGAAATATTCAATACATCATATCAATTGCTGATGCCGTTCTTAATCGTTCTCAACTCAAATTAAACATGTATCAACTTTGTGGTTTCCAACTTGTGCAGACGTCAAACATCATGTTTACCACTCTGAGGGACAAACATATGCATACAAATATTTAAGTAGCTAACCAAAAACAATAAGAACCTGTGAGAAAACGTTTTGTGGTTGGCTAGCAGATGAAACAGAAGGAAACATTGTTGGCCTACGGTATGGCCAAGGGGACTGACTCCGCTCGAACAGCAGTTGGCCTCCTTGGCTTGCGGGCCTTGAAGCCCTGCTGCGGTTGCACCACTTATAAATTTGTGGACAAATGGATTTTTAAATGTTTCAAAACCGCAGTCGGAAAGAGGTCCAGCTAGCGTAAAATTATGATCAAAATTATGATCTAGCATGCATAGGTGACACGATCTACACGCACACACCATATTTATATATATCTAAACACGAATATATACATACATATATACACATACATATTTACATATGCATTTACGACAATATTGGAACAGTTAAAGGTCGTCTCAGAGAGCAGGCAACAGAGTCTTTGGACTACGGCGCTTTCTACGCACTTTTAGTCGATATTCAGGCTACACAAATTGTATACGTATGTACACACACACACACACACACACTCACGCACACACATTGCTACACAGAGTAGCATACACTTAAGCATAACGGTGCTTTTAATTTGCAGGAGTCAATCAAATCAAATCAAATGAAAAGATCAAATCGCTCCTCTCTCCCTCTCTGTCTCTCTCTCTCGCAATCTGTCTCCCTTTCTCTCTTTCGCACTCTCAGTTTTTAACTGTTCGTTTCTCTCTGCCTGTATTTAGGATCGTTTGGGAATCGATGGTTGCGTTTCAGTGTGCAATAAAGCTCATGATCGGTCCGCTAATTATGCGTAATTATTGATTATTGCTGGCTTTTCACTAAGCCGCCAAATTGCGAGTACGTGCGTCTGTCTGCAAAGTGACCTTGACTTGACCTTGACGCTGCTGATCATATTAGCAATAAATTCCAAAACGCTTGCGGTCAGGCAAAAAAAAAAAACCCAGAAACTAGTTTCCCAGTGCAATTAAGTTTTTATACAAGTCGATATTTATTAATCCATTTGCGCATTTTATAACTTTTTTCAGTCGATTATATTACATATTCCTTGGGAGTGTTGTTATAAGGTGCAAAAACTTTTATTTTTACTTGTCTATTTAAAATAATAAATATGTTGCCACAGCTACTTCGTAATATATTATTATTATATAATTTTGTTATTTGCTCATGTTGACAGTTTATTTTAAATAATAATCAGTTGCGGAGACGGGATGCGTTCAGGGTTTCATCATGGCTAATTGTCTGCTCCTCTTTGGATGATATCGATTTCAGTGAAGTTTGATTGAATTTTGATGAATGACAAATTTGATTTACAAGTATTTGGTGGCCAATTTGCATTCGAAATAATAAAATAAATCTAGTCTTATTAGTTTAAGCAGCAAGTTGTTGTTGTACTTGTGGAGAAATTATTTGAGATTTCAGAACGTAACTTACAACATTTAAAGTGCGCGCGCAATTACCGCCACCTATTGCCCTAAGTGACAACTAACAAATTGCAAGGTAACACAAAGCTAAATGTTATGTTAGAATATCGATAGCAGACGTGTGTGCGATTGTGCCGGATGACCGCTGGCGGCGCTTTCGCCGCTGTTGCCTGACAGCTGTTTACTCAAATAGTCAAATCTCCCTTGCTCTTTCTTTCAACAGCAGTCGGCAGTAGAAGTAGCGTTCCTGCTAATTTTATTTAATCTCGACCGGAATCCGGACGGAATGTAAATACCATTACAAATTAATTGAGAATATTCAAATAATAAACACAATCCGTCAACAGATTTGCAGGTAAATACGCTGAATGCTTAATGCGGGCAGACAACAATCAACACAACGTTAAAAAGTTAAGGTTATGTTGAATGCTGTTGTGGCCAAAAATGGTAAAAAGCGACGCGACCATAATTTATGTCTGTTGCAGCAACTGCGACAGCAACACACAACGCAGCACAACAAATCAATATGCCACCTAAGAAGCACGAGGAACCCGAACGCAAGCCGCTAATCGGACGCATTGGAACGAATCTTCGTATCGGCATCGTAGGCGTGCCCAATGTGGGCAAGTCAACGTTCTTCAATGTGCTCACCGAGAGCGCTGCTCCAGCGGAGAATTTCCCCTTCTGCACCATTAAGCCCAATGAGAATAAGTATTACCAATTACCATACATATATATATATATATATATATATATATATATATTTATATTTATATATATATATATATATTTATATTTATAATATATATATATATATATATATATGTGCCGCTGGCAAATATTTATTGCAATAGCAATTTGCGTTGCCTTTTCGGATAATCATTGTAATCAATGGCATTTGAACAATTTTGTTGCTGTTGTTGCCTTTGCCGCAGCTTCCAAGTGGGCGTGTTGCGCACCGTCTCTCAGGCAATGGCAATTTGTCGAATCTAGTTGCAGACCAAGATTCCAGTCTGCGGCAGCAGGAGCAGGAACAGCAACAGCAGCTGCTTCGTATGCAAATTGCGCGCGCTTTTAATTTGAGCGACTTCATTTTGTAGTCTGGCTGAGATGACTTGCGGCTTTTTTCTGTGGTGATTGTAAAAAATTATACAAAATTGCGATGATTGCCCATGACGGACAGACAGGCGGACGGGTCGATCGATCGCCCGATTGACCGCCAACAATTCCAAAAACCCCGAACAAAAATCTCAACTAACATGCTCTTTCTCTCTCTTTCTCTGTGTCTCTGTCTCTCTCTTTTGCATTACCCATACGTCGTGTGCACGTACCCGATCAGCGTTTCGACTACCTGGTGGAGTTCCACAAGCCAGCCAGGTGAGTAGTGTATTGAGTGTCAAATCGGAAATCGTTAACTGAATACATGATACGTATTTATTTTTGCAGTGTTGTGCCGGCTTATCTGAATGTGGTTGATATTGCTGGGCTGGTCAAGGGCGCCGCCGAAGGGCAGGGGCTGGGTAATGACTTTCTTTCGCATATCAGTGCGTGTGATAGCATTTTCCATTTATGTCGCGCCTTCGAGGATCCGGATGTGACGCATGTGGAGGGTGAGGTGGATCCAGTGCGCGATTTGGATATAATTTCAGAGGAGTTGCGTCTCAAAGATGAAGAGAAACTTCTGCAGTGCCTTGACAAGCTGGAGAAGGTTGTTGCCCGCGGCGGCGACAAGAAGCTCAAGCCTGAATACGACTCCATGCTGAAGATCAAGGAGATCTTGGTCGAGCAAAAGCGTCACTTGCGCTTCGAAGATTGGAATGCACACGATGTAAACAATTTTGACAGCGTTATTTGCTTATTTAACAGCAACAATTGTATCTGTTTCTGCTTCTATTTTAGATTGAAACGTTGAACAAATATTTGTTCTTGACCTCAAAGCCGGCTATCTACCTGGTCAATCTGTCGGACAAGGATTTCATACGTAAGAAGAACAAATGGCTGCCAAAGATCAAGGAGTGGATTGACAAAAACGATCCGGGCGCCCTCCTCATCCCCTTTTCGGGCGTATTCGAGCAGCAGCTAACCGAAAAGGATGAGCTGGAGCGCAAAGCCTACGAGGAGGAGACGAAATGCAAGAGCCAGCTGGAGAAGATCATTGTTACGGGCTATAAGGCACTGCAACTGGAATATTTCTTCACCGCTGGCGCCGATGAGGTCAAGGCCTGGACAATACAAAAGGGCACCAAAGCGCCACAGGCCGCTGGACGCATACACACCGATTTCGAGAAGGGCTTCATCATGGCCGAGGTGATGCATTTTGAGGACTTCAAGGCCGAGGGCAGCGAAGTGGCCGCCAAAGCAGCCGGCAAATATCGCCAGCAGGGTCGCAACTATACCGTCGAGGATGGCGATATCATTTTCTTCAAGTTTAACGCCGGCGCCGGTCTGAAAGATGCCAAAAAGAAATGATACCGTCTTGTCGCCTACATCATCATGTGGACCATCCTTTACATGAATTTAATTTTATACTCGCAACTGTTTCGATTAGCTTGATACGCTTTGTTAATATCACCCAATTATTGTACTATTGACCAAGGCGGAAATGCATTTGTGTTTTTTTGTAGTTTGGAGAGTAAAATAGTTGGTTATAGTATACACAACAGACTCGAGTCTTTTGCGAGGGGAGTGATTGGTCAGTGTTTGGTCTTCCAGGAATAACGAAAGCGAAAGAGAAGAAAAAACTTGGAAAACGCAGTGATGAAAATCCCAAGGGAATGTCAAAGCGGAAGTCAACCAGATTTACGTTGCTAGTAATCTTCCTCGAAGAGTGGTAAATGTGCACACAGCGTATTTCGAGATGATTTGTAATGAATTGATCATATGTTTACTGCTAGATTAGATTAGATAGAAAACTTGATTCCTTTTAAGAAATCTATGATCTGTTTGATTATTATTTAAGCATATGCTGAAGAATCGTAAAAGTGAGTTATAGTTGCAGACTGGGTAGATACGCAACCACAACCTAAGTTTAAGTTAAGACGACTTAAGTTAATTCTTAAGCATTTAATTAAAAATATGTATATATTAAGCATTAATTGACATATTTGGTATTCTAGTTAAGATTACTTTAGTTATCATCGGCTTGTATTATATATAAAAATTAAAAATTCGCAGTGCAGGTTTGTCAGCCAATAGCTTGCAAAAGGCTGCAAAAGCTGCCACGACTCGATGGCTTAAATCCAAATCCTGCAATGCATTCAGTCCACAGCAATCGTTATTGGCCATCACCGTGGCCCATCTCGTCCAACGTGCGGATATCTCCCACATAATTGGCGGGCAGTTTGCATCACGCGAAAAGTTTGTCATCAGGTGTCAGATTGCAAATGTTTGACTTATTCTATATAATTAAAATTAAGAAGCTTCGATACTAGTGCCATACGTTGCATAAGTTGGGGGTCGTAGATGCCGAATGGAGGGAAGTATTTTCCGCATGCTCCTAAAAGTATACCGCATATTTTGCATGAAGATAATTCATCTAATCATTTTTTAAGCTAAACTTTTGTCATTTTTAAACGGATTTCAATGTGTCAATTATTTGTAAACTAACTGTTAAGGGGACTAACGGTTAGCATTCAAGGATTTCCATGCTTCGCAAGTGAGTCAAAAAAATTAGAAAGATCTAAGTATCCGATGTAACCTGCCCATTTCTATGACTATCCCGATGTTTTATGATGCAAAAATATTTGTTGGCTTGCCGATTCGAATCGGAATATGATGAAAGTCCTTCAAGCTGCTGATATTAAATGATTTTATCTACAACAAACAAAAACAAGAATCTTTTGATTTTCATTTATTTTCGTTCGCTCTGCGGGTGAAATTTATTCAAGTGATTTGATTCTTAGATTTGTTTCAACAGATAATCCTAAAATCCAGTTGGATAGAGTTGTTCCTTGCGATTCTAATTCATAATGTCCTTCGCAAATTAGCGAGTATTTTGCCGTGTTGTCATTTGATTATCTGTTCTGCTCGCGCCTAAAAGTATACCTACATTTTTATCCCGATAATAAGCAACCAAAAACCAAACACGGAACGGGAAGTTTTTGTTTAATGATTTGTTTGTCATTATGCTTTTCTTTGTATTAAATTAAAAAATAATAAATTTGGTTTCCTTGGTGTCCCACATCAGATCAATTATCTTGTGCGAATTATCTTGTAAGCTGAAACCCGCTCAACTACTAAGAGAGTCCATTGCTTAAACAGATGACAGTCTTCAGTGTGAATGCCTGGTTTGCTTGCAAAGTTTTTAATCTGCTTACCACAGCAACTAAGACATTAAGCACCTGTGTTAAGAGTAGCTAATACCGGCCCCGGTGCCTCGTACCTCGTACCACGCGAATGTGGTGTGGAGGCAGAGGTACGGTCGTTGAGGTGGTCTGAGTTGAGGTGCGGTGAGGTATGCGTAAATGCAGCTGCAAAGCGGACAAAAGCGAGGGTGCACGTCTTGGCGGGGGAACGGCGTCTGTCGTTGGTCTCTAGCTGCAAGTTCCTGAGCACATAATTTGGTTTACCGCATTGCCAAACACACACACACATGCAAACATATGTATATTTGTACGCATTTATGCACACTCTTACACAATGTACACTGAGAAAATGAAATGAACTTAATATGTAGAAAATCACTCTTCATTTGGAGCCAAGTGCTGCTTATCTTCAATTTCAAAAAGAAAATTTACTTAAATCCAGGATATTTCTAATATAAAAATATATATATTCAAAATTCGTTAAATATCATGTTTCCAGTGGTGCAGGAAGTAAATATCTCAATTTTAAACACAAATACAAATTTATTTTGCTTCACTGCTTTTATATTAAATAAAAAATTATGATTTGTTTTTCTATTTTTGAAAAATATATTTCCGAAAGATTACAATTGCTGCAAGATATCAAAATCAACGCCATATATTTGGGATTGTCGACATAAGCGTTTCTAATTTTGAACATTTTTGTCGACTATTTTAAAATTATTTTTAGAATTCAGAAAAACTTTTGAGTTATTTTCAATTCGATTTTCATTTTAAAGCGTGATTTTTGTTCATTTCAGGTGGTATTTTTCTGAGTGTATGCCGCCAGAAAACACATACCAGCCGCCTCGTTCCTACCACTTATATACACCTTCTTGTTTGTTGGCATACAAACACACACACACACACACGCACTTACACACACGCACTCACACACATGCACACATACAGGCAGACAAACTCTTTGTGAGTGTTCTTGTGTTGTTAATCTTTTCCGTAAGAAAGTTTCCTTGGCAATGTTCACAGTGGTGAAAAAGGACAACTTTTGTGCCAAAGCGCTGTAATCATCCAATATAAGGCACTTTCATCGTTAATACATAAGCAAAATGTTGATTATAAAGCTGCAATGTTAGAAATTGGCTGTTTGGCAGTAAGTAGAACTATTTTGAGAATTCGCAGAACACAGCTTTGAACATTTATTTCTTAGAAAATATTATTTATTTATATATTGATGTTGGAAATTTGATGTGACTTGAAATGTGTACAATTTGCTTTGATAACACATGGTTTAGTTTTGTCGAACTGAGTGTTAGTATAATGAGTTTTGATTGACTGAAACTATGTGTAAGCTTATCAAACTGAAATGGGATAATTCAGTATTCAATTCCATCGACACTTCACCACGGTGCTCTGTAAAATGCATCCTCTGCCACCGTTGGACAAAACTTTTGCGTGTGGCCCAAAACAAGCCAACTTTTCATATGAAATGTGCCAAATTACGTATAGATACATACGTGTGAATGCATACGTGTGTGTGTGTGTGTGTGTGTCTGTACAAACATTCCAAGACACACGCCGATAAAAATATTTAGAATGTTTTATTAACTCAACTCACAGAGGGTCTAAAAAAGTAAAAGATCCGAAAATGCAATTGCGTGGAGTTGCTGCAGTTAATTAAAGTGTAATGCCTGTGAGCTTTTACTATTCTATTTGTGTGTGTGTGTGTGTGTTTGAATGTGTGAGAGTGTGTGTGTTTGAATGTGGGTGTTTGTGTGTGTGTGGGGAGTGCTGTACTATGTGTACATGGACCCGGCCAACGTTGACAAGGCCATCAAAGGCGCATGAAATATGGCCACTAAACTGAGCGCAGCAAAATGGCCATAAGCAAAATAGGCAAAATGCCCAAGAGCCGTCAACAAAGAGGCCAACACAAATCATAAAGAACATGAAAAAAAAGCAAAATATATGACAAACTATTCGGTACGAAGCATAAATGCTCTAAGCAAATTCGTTGCAACATTATATGAAATAATTTCTTTAATTAAATTAATTTTAATTTAATTTTTAAATAAATTATTTCTTACAAATGTCGATAAAGCTGAGATTTATTCATAATATATTCAGTATCTGTATAGCTACACTTGGCATATGTTCACAGGACCCGTTTTGACTCTATTCCGTAATCTTCCAAGTGCTTCAGATAACATTTTTTCATATTAAATTTGTTTAAATATATATGTATTTAAATTGTATTATTAATAGTGCTCTGATTGAAAGTGACTGATTAAGAAGACAGACAGAGACAGAGACAGACAGAGAGAGAGAGAGAGAGAGAGAGAGGGAGACAATTACTCTTTGAAAAACCAATCTGCAAATCGCACAAATCGTTTTAATCTACACTTAAACTAAGCTTAAGCCCACTCACTCCGTAATTAAATTAGAGAGTATTGCCATGTATGTCTCTGTTTGTTCAATGCGGGCTTTCAAGGGACTTCAGGAGTTGAAAACCCTTCAATTAATTAAGGTATGCATTGTCTAAGACAAAATCAGGTGCTTAAATGCAAATCGAATGCAAATCGCAATAAATCAAAATCTCAAGTCTCAAGAAACCAACACAAAAGCAATATTCTGAGAGCAGTTGTCCAACTTTCCAATGGAAATGTCAAATGTCGCATCTGATAAGGCAACTTGGTTAGTGATTATGACATAAGTATAGTCAAAAGCCTCAACTTGGCCAATCTGTGATTTCTGTGTATTTTCAGTGTATTACTGTGCACTTATATCAATTGCTGTGCATAATGCACAAAAGTGAATTCTTTACAAGTTGCACTAAAGTTGCTATTGGCTATTTGGTTGGCCTTGTTTATTGAAAATAAAGTTAATTAAATTTTCTTTAGGCCAAGTGCTGGTGGCTGGATATAAGGTAAATTGTGAAAAACCATTCAGCGGGCATTGAGCATTGCTGATTAACTGCTGCAAAGGTGTAATGTATGTGCTAATATAAGTGTATGTGCATCTTATTTAGTGCACGAATGCGTTGCAAAGTGCACAAAAAATTGATGGCATCCTAACTGGAGATGGAAAAGCAAACGCAGCAAACGCAGCAAAAGCAGCAAACGTTTTGTTTGCTTGCCTTGCCGTTTGTCAAACGGCATTCATCCACTCAATTCAAAAATTCATTCAATTCAATTGAAAAATGGCGTTGAATATTTGACGTATGGCATGGAAAGTGAGTGGGCGGGGTGATTAAGGGGCACATCAGATGTCACTGGCAGACAGTGTCGGGCATCGCTGGGCGTTGGGCGTCCGTCCCAGAGGGAGTTTGGCATCGCTGGGCATCGTCGTCAAGCGTCTACAAAACGTCATCGTTGGTGGCCAGCAAAGCGTTAAAAATTGCCATCATAAATTAATGAGCGACGCCCGATTAAGTGACGCATCGAAATTGAATTGAATTTCGTTGAATTTCGCTGAATTGCGCTCATTATTCATTTACAGATGCTTTGGCAGCTTCTCGACTTCTGTGCTTTCTTTGCGGCAGCTCTTTAATTGCGCATAAAAAAGTGCATTGCACCGTTTGAAGAATAAATAAAAAAAAGTCATATCGTCGCCAGTATCCACATGTAGAAGCTGCAACCCAATAACCTGCTTGCAGCTTCCTTGCATCAGCAAATGCTTAATCCCAAATCTCGAATCTAGGCATAAACGTGACAATAATACAAATCAGTAGATTGCGTTGCCATCGATGTCGATTTGGCATTGCTGCGGGTATTGGTTTTGGAGTCGGTGTCATCGGTGTCATCGTCAGCGTCGACATCAACGTAATGTGTAATGCATCATGTGGCGAGAGCGTAAAACGTTTTGAGTCCAGGATTAGGAGGCAAGCAATGGAGCCGGAAACGCAGACAGACTCGGCAACAGAGACACATAGAGCGAGAGGCAGTGACAGCGACAATGACAGAGACAGCGACAGCGACAGCGACAGAGACAGAGACAGAGATGGAAAGGCTGCAAGTCCAGTTGCCGCTAAAATAATGCCAACAAGAATGACTGCGAGGACGTGCCGTTCGTGAAAACAAAGCGTGTAATTGCAATGCCAGTTGCTGAAACATTTTAACAGCTAATTAAGGATCCGTGGCAGGAGTAGGCAATGGTACGGCCAGGTGGCGACAACAAGAACAAGCAGATAGGAATTATTGTGGGTCAGTAATTTTGTCTGGACATGGAAGATATACATATATCAGATTTCAACAGTTTTCAGTTCTAAGAATTAAATGTAACTTTCTTAATTAAATGGGAAACAATTTTGGACATTCCGTGTGCCACAGCATAACTCCAAATTTCTTATTACTTAATATTGAAGATCCTTAACATTCCTTGACCTCCGACTCCAAAATTATATTATATCGAATGTGGTTCTAAGGTGTACTTTAATTTAACTTAGTGACCGTGATGATCGTTTCTGTTCACATTTTGAGCGCTAAGAGTTTCGCTGAATGTGTGCAGCAAGCAATTGCGGCACTTGCAACAGTTGCAGCACATTGCTCAAACGTTACCTCAATGAGGCCCAGAGCAATCTTAGAGAGTGTCCCTTAAGCGACTGCGTTTCCTTTTGGCCGCCTTTGACAGGCGGGCCGGGCCATACATGTTTTTAGTAATTAAATTCGTAAGGCTCGACCCGGCCTTCAAAGGAGGAAGTTCCACAAAAGGCTCGGTCGAACAACACGAATGTAACGAGATACGCAAATCGCCAAAAGTGTGCCACAAAGTTCAATGGTGTCCAGGAGTCAACGTGGAAAACAATGCATTACGGCAATATTCCACAGTGGGCGCTGTGCTGAATGCTGTGAAAGCGAATAAACAAGCGCACGTATGCCGGAAAACGTGTTCATTTCCGGTGTCCGTATCGTCGGGGACCCATTGAGCCGTTGAGCAACTATGGGCCAAAAAACAAATGAACAAAAATGAATATTGCAAAGTTAAAATGCAGGTTTTCCATCATGGATATGTTTCTATATTTGTTCGCGATAAATAGAAAAATTGCATAATTCGTTGCTCAACGGATTTAATGGCAGATACAGAAAACAAAGCAATTTGCAACCGATCAGTTAAGGATTTACGAGTAGCTGAAGGTTCACTTTCTATATCTTTGAGTTTTTACACCGAATTTAGGTTTTCTGCCACTTCTCGTGTAATTTTTCCCACAGTGCAGGACGGTGTAGGGGCAGCAGCATAACCATCGTCATCACCTGCCGTGACTGTGATGGAAAATCGAGACCCCAAAGCGTTGCCGCAGCGAGAATGCCGATGGGATCTCTCCCTCTTCTCTCTCTCTCTCTCTCTATCTCTCCCCTCTCTCTCTCTTTTTGGTCCATGCTCTCATACTTGTATTTTGCGCTATGTGGTTGACTTCACGCATACACAAGGACAGTCAACACCATAATAAAAAAGGCAAACAAACTCGTAGGCGATACATTCCGAAGAATGCAGTCCAGCACTCTTTCAGCAATGCGGCATGCTGGCATGTGGCAACAAGTTGGCAGCTGTAGTAGCAACATGCAGCACACTACACATATTACACATTTAGATAAGCATATTTATATTATTGCACATGACTTAACCCATTCAAAACCAAGACCCCTTTGGCGGGGTCAAATAAATCTGGCCAAGTGTATTGTGATTGTGTCTCTATATACATATATAATAAATATACTTTTGATCTTTTGTTGGTCAGTTTCTGTTACAGTTTCATTTGTGCTGGCTTTTTTCAACTTTTTTATATTGAAGACTAACACGTCAACTCCCAATGGATTTTAATATTCTCAGATTCTTATCCGTATATGTTTTCTCAAATGATGATTTGGCAATTTGACATTTGATGATATGTCGACTCTTATTATTGGTGGCAGGTTCTTCACATGAGCAAGATATGTATTTAAGCAAAAATCCTCTTTGGCTTGTCTGTTTGTATATGTCTATCACAAAAAAGAAGAAAAATTATATACAGTGGGTCACAACGAAAGCCATAAGCTAATAACTCATTATTTTTCAAAAATTCCATAGACCTATGGGAGGTACATATATTAACCACCAATATGAATGGGTGACCCTAATAAACTGAGGTTTCCCCACTTGCTAGGTAGGATTATGTAAAGAAGTACCCTTTTTTAGGGAAAATTTTATTTGGACCAGGTACCTTGTGGACACCTGGGTGCCATAAAACCTTGATTTTTTTACCTAAAGTTGAGAGTTTTCGGTATAAATAGATCAATCCTTCGTAGTCAGTTTGGTTTTATCCTGCATCTCGGGTGCAATAAGCCAACAAGGACTATGGGCAAACTGACAACCATTGAACTACGAAAACTCATCCTGGAACACCACAAAGACGGATATTCACATCGCCAAATAGCTGAAATGATCAATCTGTATATATGTATATCTGAATATTCTCCGAGTTATGTTTGGTACTGCACCAAAACTGTCATCCAATTCGCAGAGCAATCTTACTTGAATATTCGAAATCGACGTTAATTTCTATAGTCCATACTGAAGAAAAGACAATGAGATTGTTGTGTCTTACATAATGATGGAAGTCGCATCGCTTCCAAAAATGATTTGCAATAGTCTCCTACCGCCAAAGTATGTTTTTATAGCCGAGCATTACGCGACTGTAATACCATTGAAGAGTGTTTGCTTAACTTTTTCGGCACCAGACGGTATTTATTCCTCCTGGCCTTAATGTGAACGTCAGACGTCGGCATCTGGCGCCTTATGATTTAATAAAGTTGCAAGTGTGTGCGCATCCTTCTGTGAGTGTCGCAGCTCCACATCCACATCATCTAGAAGAGGCAGCATAGCATAGCCGAGCCGAGCATGCTGCCCTGTTACCCGGCTCCTTTTCAGCCAGCCATATTAACTGGCTCCGGCGCATGTTGTCGCAGAAAGTTGTCTACGGCACTGTTGTCGTCATCATCGTCCTCGTCGTCGTCGTCGTCGTCGTTGGCGGGTCATATTAAATTGTGTTAAAACACTTGCGCCACACCATACAAGGCACACACACACTGCTATCACACATGTAACATACAAATATATATATATGTATCTCTGCCTGTGCAATGACGCGTATGCGTTTGCCATGTAACTCGTTTTTTGTCTGCACACTCTCCGCTGCATTCCTTGGTTTATTTTTGGTTTATATTTTTTTACTATATTTTCGGTGTTTTGCGTTTAATTTCCGGTGAATTAAAATGTATGGCAACGTTTTGTAAGCGGCAGCAGCTTAATTTTTTAACTAATTTACGCAACAAACAAACAAATAACGTATACACAAATATACATATATGTATATGTATGTATGTATATATAAAACATTTCATTTTTTGTGGTTTAGCTGCCGCTCCCTGGAGTCAGAAATGTATATTTCCTGGTTATTCACCTATACCAGTTGTAGTAGCTATTTTTTTTGTTGTTTTTGGTCCTGTTATTGGCATACAACGGCAAATAAATGCTTTAATTCATTTCGAGCGACAACTTGTCGTTCCAGCGGGAGTAGTAGTGGCAATAGTCGCAGTAGTAGTCATAGTGGTGTAGAAGTGTTTGAACTGGCGGGAGACAACACGGCAGACGGGACGGGGCGAGGACTTCAGACCGTGCCACACATCGCTTCATAATTAAAAGCTGCACTCCGAAATTTTTCAATAACAGCCATAAATCAGGCATATGGATGCCAAGGGAGCTTCGCTACACATAAATAACTTTCCGTTCACACAAACATACACTCGACACACACAGCCACACACACACACACACACACACACAGACAGGCAGGAGTACAAGCACGAACACACAAGCTAATTGCAATAGCCTTTCATGTGTTTGTTGTAGGTACATATGTGTGTGTGTTTGAATGTATGTATCTGGCTCGCGACACGAATCCCGAGTCCCGACTCCAGCACAGACCCATTGATGACCTAGTCGAGCGTGAAACGCCCCAATTGCCTCCTCATTAGTCAGGCCAGAGATCTTGCAAGCGTTTAAAGTTGTCTCGTTCGGATTTTGATACCACAACAAGTGCAAGCACTTCATTTTTATGAGCAATCTGGCTTAGGTTTTCGCCAAAATATGAGCCCGAGAAAAGCAGTTAACATTACACGTTTTGTACAGTCTATTCGACCATAATATTTGTAGGAAAATTAACGTATTTCTTTTTCATTGTATTTAAAACTAACAAGAATCAACAGCAGACTTTCTTCGGCATACCAAAGATATAAGCTACAATCTGACTGGGGCTAGTCCTTTACATATGTTTGAACACAGTTTGTTCTTAATTATGCACACATTTGAATTTATAATATATTTATAGACTAAGTCAATCATTTTTGTTCAATCTTAAAAATCTAAAAAATTAACATATGGCTTATTATTTCGTTAGACTGTGCAAAACAGTAAATCGAACTTTCAGAAATTGAAATACAACTTCAAAATCAAATGAGCTGTACACTGCAAAAGATAACTTTCGATAATTCGATCTGAACGGAGGAGAGACCGATATCAACTTGTTAGTCAACTCGTTACACTTTCGTAATACAATAAGAAATTGTTTTAGATAAGGTTTCTTTTAGTCGAACAAGACTCGGATGCAGCTGAAGCCATTGAAAATGCTAAGGAATAAATATGCAAAAGGGGATAACTTCAAGGCGATTGCAGTACACTCTGGAGAAAATACGTAGCTGGGCTAGCTCGCTCCTGGACTCCAACTCCAACTGAAAATTGCATTATATTATGAGAAGCAACAACTCAAATGTGTTTTCAACGCAATTCCCTTATTTGCTTAGCACACAGCTAAACAAAAAAACAAAAAAAAACTAAAACTGCTAAAGAACTTGTGCTGGAAGGGGCAGCAGGAGGGAGATTCAATAAAATGTCACACCATACTTTTTATATTTCTGTGTCTCTCTTGAACTTCAGGATTTATATAGCAATTTGCCAAGTTATATTGTAAACGTAATAAATTGTCCCACGCTAACTTGAATTATGTGTGTTTGGCTCACGGTGTACTGCACTGTCTATGTGTGTATGTCTCTCTCTCTCTCTCTCTCTCTCTCTCTGTCTCTCTCAATGTGTGTGAGTATTGTACTTCTGGCTCTACTTCGACTTCGACTTCGGCTTCGGCTTCTGCTCCGTTTACATTTGGCGAGAAGGCACAATTATTATCCAACGTCCGTGGTGGCACTTCCTGCCCACCAAAGCGCCGTGGCGCAACTTTTAAATAAACTTTCATAATTTTGCATACTTGAGATAACAAATTGCATGCTGCAAGTCACTTCCTCTGCCCGTTGCACCCCCGCCCCCCTGCACAAACTGCTGGCTCTCCAACGGCTCTCATTGGTACTGGCAAACTTTTAAATTAGATTGTTTTCTTGGACGTTTGCCGCCTATTTTTGGCGCCGACCTCTGGAATCGCAAGCATGCAACAGGATGTGAAAGCCGATAACTATTAAAATCTTGCATCTAAAGCTACTAACTTGGTCAAAAGTCCATATCAAAACAATTAACCAATATTCATATTTGCATTTACAAATCAATTGTGGCTACTTAGCCTGAAAAAATGCCACACCCAAAAAGGTAGCATATGTTTGCATTAAATTTGCATCGACTTGAGTCTATGTCTGGGAAACGCATTCGAAATATTATGTCTGTACTCTGTGATAAGGCTTTGCATCTATTAAACTGATTGCCATGGGGAATGGGCTGCCTTGCAGTCCACTATCCCAAAATTGGCAACTTTGATGGAAACCACAGCAGAAAGTGGCGAAATGGGCTCAAGTGTCATCGAACTGGCTATCAATAAATTGGCTATGGAGAGTTTGTGAGAGGAGAGAGGGAAAGGGGGGCTGTATTCAAGACTAGCCCTGTGCATATGTCTTAACATTTGATTCAAGTGCGGGGCGCCGTATTCTTCAGCAGAGCATCTCTAGGAGGAGGCGTCTACCCAACCGACCAGCTTTCCACTGCTGCCCACTGTTGTTGTTAGTGTTTGAAATAAACTCTAATGAGTTTTCTGCTTTTCAGACACAAAAACCACTTAACCGGCACATATGCATGAAGCTGCTGCTGCAGAAACTTTAGCTGGCAAGAGCCAACAAATTTTTGGACGGCCAAAACCAGGAGCAAAGTCTGACAGCTGCATACTCGTAAATAAATACATATACACACTTATATGCATATGTATATATACATATATATAAAATATGTGTATGTATGCAAACAGACTTACCCTCACACAAACACACACACACATATTTATTATATACGTATTTATCTATATATATGTATGTATATATCTGTATGTGGTATAGCATGCAAAAAAATAAAATGTTTTTCAAATTTTGAGCGCTTGTAAAATTTTTAGCCAAGGCCTCGAACTACGACGAGGACCAGAACCAGGACCAGTGCCAGTGCCAGGACTAGGAGGTAGAGTTGGAGTTGGGTGCTCCAAACCGACATTTATAGCCGGTAAATTTTTCGCTTAGTGGTAACCAATCAACTGTGGCATGGCGAGGCAATGGCTCATGGTGCTGTCTGGTCTTTCAGTTCTGGCTCTGCTTCTGGTTCTGGTCGTGGTCCCTGTCCCTGTCCTGGTCCTGGTCCGGTCCTTTCTTGAAATATTAATCTACTCGCTGTCGCTTCGGTTGCTCGACCTTCATTTAAGCTACCAAATTTAATGTTTCACTTTGATAACTTGTCGAATACGTAATGCATTCACATTTTGGCATTGTCCTGCTGCCAGCCATTCGGCTCATTCGTTTAAATGTTTGCGGTGTCATAAAATGACCAGTTCTCACTCGTTACCAAAAATTTTTTTCAAATTTTATTGTACAAAGCATTGTCAAAGTTTTATAACTGACCAGCTAGTGAATTTAAACCATCTTTCGTTTAATTACCTCGCTGGACAAACAGGAATGTAACTCTTTTTTGCCAGCCCACGCATACCCTGTACATCAGTCGGCTGCTTGGGTGTTATCGATCTAGCTGATACCTATATATTACATAGACTTTATATATATTAGATGCTTAAAATATATAAAAATAAGTAGGCTGATGTTAATCATATGATGTTTTCTCAACATTTGTTTAACTGAACGTATACACCAGATAATTGATATTGATATAGTCAGCCACAAAAAGGTGGCTTCCGGCAACAACTCTGTTACCTTTTATTTCTAAGAGAACATTGTGATATTTTTGTCAAGATATCTGGAAAACAACTAATGAACAAGAACCACAGATCTAGTCCGACAATTTTATGTTGGTGACATTCTACGTTTTAAGAATATTATCAGAGTCATCTGCAGTCGGTTACCGTCGACTGCAAAGTTCTCAGTTGTTAATCCATTCAAAAATGGGAAAAGTGTATAATGCTGTTGTGCAAATATGTGCATATATAACTAGTAGAAGGAAGCATTTTTAACCCCAACAAATATTCTTGATCAGCATTGACTGCTGAGTCGACTTTGCTATGTCCGTCTGTTTGTCCGTCTGTGTGAACAAGCCCATCTCAGAGAATACATTTGGATTATAAGATCTCGTACCTGATGACAACACAAACGCACAATTTTTAAGATAAAGCCTTTCAAATGCTATATACCCTTTCATATTGATAAACTGTATGAATTAGATTCAAATTAGATTAGGGATTTTAAACTAGAAACGCAGATTTTGTTAAGCAAGTCTACTATGTATCTCAGGGTATATTCAAATCGTGTTGTTTCGAATAGAGCATTTTAACTTGTTTTTTTTTTTATCTGGTATGCTCGGAATTACTTTGTGGCCAGAAAAACTGGATGTGGATGCGGCGCAGCTGCCGTTAGCATAAAGTAATCAAAAAAGTTCTGCTTTAATATGGCAGCAGTCATCATCGCCAGCGTCGGCGGCAAAACACACGCCACAGGCCAGCTCTGAAGCTCTATTAATGTTAAAGTGAGTGCCAGCGAGCCGGAGCGCAGCTTTATCCCAGTCGGCAACCTTAGCTTGAACACCAACCTTGAATAGATAAAAATCCAACAAAAAAAATCTTTCAACGAGAAGAATTTTTGCAATGTTTTGCTTTTTTTAGTGATTGATTGTTTTGCATAACTAACTAAAAAATGCGCTCGCGCAAAAAACAATTTTCACTTCACTGCCTGCAATTGCCTAGTAATTTTGTTCCTTTTGATTTTGGTGTGAGCATCGAGTACATTGAAGCAATTTGATAATATTCGCACGTATTTCGATGAAATTTTAATAATCTAGTTTCGTATGTGATAAAGAAGTTTGGACATGTGCCTGTAGCCCGCCAATATCTTTACTTACCTGTGTATGTGTGAGTGTGAGTGTGTGTGTGTGTCTGTACTTGACACCTTAACGTGTCCCAATTCATACCCTTCAGCCCAACTCGAAAGCTTGGCACGTTTTTCACTTGTGAAGCGATTTCGATTTGTTTGTAATTGCAATTTTAGTTTCGCGCACAGCATCAAATTAATTAAAATTACTTAGTGGATTTCATAAAATCAACAATGCCATCGACATTCTATGCACCTGATGTGTTTGAAGCTCTTGACGCTACATTTTAATTTAATGGTGCCCAAAAAGAAATGCTAACAATTTAATTAAAACTGCGTTGAACAATCAGAAACAAATTCTCAAAAAAGCTCGCACACACCCACACTCACACACATGCACACACACACACACACACACACACACACACACATACAAGTAGTGGGCTAGTGAGCCATTTAAACAGTATGATGTCCTTCCAAATCATTGCTTTCCACTTCTTCGGCAGTCGCCCATTGGTGACCACCAGGAGTGCAGTGCAAACATATGACGCATACGCCACGTGTGCTCCCCACAAAGTGAATTTCATTTGGGAATATGACCACTAAATTGTCCAATTTAAAATGTGCAGTGAGCAGGACTGCCAGGTCAAGATTGCCTCTGTCAAGAGACTAAGGCTGCACTTTTTTCCCCGCACATTTATTTAGTTTTTTTTTTTAAATACAATGTTTTCATTCATATTACTTAATATACACATTCAACTTGTAGTAGTGAGTTATCAGCTTAGTGACTAAAAGTGACCTGGAGCTGGAGCTATTCAGCTGACAATTAACAATTTATTTGATTTCATCCATAATACACACAGATTTGTGTTTATGTTACACATTTGATCAACATTAATAGCCGAATCGATATGGTCATGTCTGGCTGTTCGAATCTTTACTGAAGATGGGTTGGGGATAACCGGATCGGACCACTATATCATATAATTGCCATAGGAGCACTCAGTCGAAAGATGATTCTCGATTTTTAAATAAATATGTTTTCGTTTGGTTTACTTGCTTTTTGTGCACAATACATAATACATTTCGTGCCACTAGCTGCTAGAAAAATACAGCAAGCAAAAGTCATTTTGTGTTGTTGCGCTTTCATAGATAAGATTCAGTAAACTTGGTCTGTTTGTGGCATGCGAATGTGTTCCGAATTAATTCAGAGACGAAGTGCGAAACTTCATTCAATATTTGATCCCTAGCTCGGGATCCATTTGAAAATGCTGACATATTATTTTACTCACCTGTGCATTTCTGCTCAAGTGATTGGGTTACCATATGGTCATATAATTCCGCAATGCTTAGGCCGGCGCCAAGTGGTGTCCCGGCATGCGTTTTAACTTGTAGCTGGTGTTTCCAGGGCGACTGGAAGGTAAACACAAAACGTAAACAAAACATACGCCACGTTGGCCGGCTTTAGTGCGAAACTCACCACTGAATGGTGAATGGTGTTGCGCGTGCAACTTCATCGGATTTGGCAGTGTCGAGCGATATGAGGAATAGGAGCAGGCGCCGATGGCAGCTTTCCGAAGCCGGAAGCATCGCCAATGGTCGCAATATTTGGCACACAGCCAACGGCAGTTCGTCGTGCGGCACGAGGGTAGCACGAGTGTGCCAAGCGGCACTTTCAAGTCCAGCACGAAGGTGCGCCACGAGGCCGACCTTCACGCGACTCTGGCGACTCGTGCAACTGAGCTCGCCTCCTGTGTGTGGCTGTGCTGGCTGGCTGCCTCGAGTCGCTTCTTTGGCCCAGCCAAGCAACAGTTTTGTTTGGAACGTCAACACATGCGGTCGCAATGAGCCTGTGCGTCTCTATCCAGTCGTGGCAAAGTTTCAGTCGCGTGTGATTTTTTACGTGAGTTGGAGGCGACTTTTGTTGCCAGTGCGGTGTGTTTCGCAAAACTACACTATTCTCGGCTGCTTGTTTTGTTTCCATTTACAAAATACATTTTTTTTCGGTGCTCTGTCAAACAATTCCCCCAATGACACAAAACAAATATCATTAAAATTGAAAGGTAAACCAATGAAATTTGTACAAAAATTCTCAGCGTCATACAAAAGTCAAATTTTAAATTAGAAATGTACAAGCTAACATTAGGTAGATGCCATGTCATCGAAAATGCAACGACAACGAGCTACACACAGAAAATAAAATCGAAAATGTATCTAATTGTGCGATTGAAATCTTTGCAAATGAAAGGAAAATCAAAAAGTTAAATTAGCGTAATTTGCGCTCATTATAATCAAAAAGGCAAGCTCCCAAGACACACACACAGTGGCACGCTCTCCAAATGTGCCACACAAGAGTCACAGTGAACCCACGAATATTGTTAGTGGCTGTGTGATTTTCAATAGGTCCCTCATCGATTCTCATAATAAGTTAAAAAAAAAAAAACATTTTTGACTAATCGTTTCTCGATTGCATTTTAAATGCCAGTTTCGAAAGGCGGAAGCGGAAGTGCATTCAATCGCGTTGCTTTTTGGGGAAACAAAACTTACATATGTATAAATTAAGTGACATTAACATTTTTTAAAGCCAACAAATAATAAAATGAGACATGCTGTAAGTTATCTGAGGCAGTTCAAATAAATAAGAGTTTCAAAGTCAAATCTAATGGGTGCTTCAGTGTTACAAAAATACAGTTCTTAGAAAACAACAATTGAAATCATTTTGAAACAATTATATTAATTACATAATTTGTTAAATTTTTTCATCATTTCAAATGTGCAATTTTCTTCTCCATTGTGTAATTTTAGTAATTTAAATAAAAAGTAATTTCGGCATCAGAAAATATCTGTTCTCTGGTTCTAGGCGATCAGTTTTTGTCGTCGGTCGATCTGGCGTATACACAATACTCGTTTCATTTGCCCACTCACCAAACAAGGGAAAAGTTGAAAAGTTTTTTTACGAGCTAAAATTTGTTGTGACAATCGCGAGACCATTCGACCGGACACACAAAAACAGTTTTTGTTTTCTTTGTTTTTTGAGCAGCTTCCGAAATTACAAGAAAAGCGTGGAATATTTCGTGCTCAAGCGGAAACAGAAATCGCGAAGCAGCTCCGAGATAATATTGCAATAATTTATTTTCTATTGACATTTGTGCATTTGTGTATATTCACTGATAAACATTGATTTCTGCTATTCTTACCTGCTCTGCTCATTTGCATATTTAACTTGTCTTTATATTTAAATGAGCTCTTGCGAATAAATTTTAGTTAACTCGATTACTATACGATATTCAATTCTGCTTGGTATCCATCCAAAGTGCAGAGATTTTCGACCTTGTAAAGTATATTTCGATCAGCATGACAAGCAAAACCAGTCAATCGTTGGTCGATCCGTCGGTCACTCTACAAGCTCTTATTTCAGAGCCAAATGGTTTTAGAGATTAGTGCAAAATATAAGTTAAGTTCTTCGATACGTAGATCAAGTTTATAATAAAATAACAGAATTTTTTACATTTTTTGTAAAACTTTATTAAAACTTTTGCGTAGCATGATATCGTTCAATTATAAAGCCATTTCCACATGATATTTAATAATTGACATAGTAAACCATGTCGCACAAATACTAAAACCTCTTTAAAATCAAATATACTCTTCAAAAGTGTGCCTAATTTCCAAAATTAATATTTAATTTATTTTGTTCAATATGAATTAAGTGAATTTGATGAATGATGTCAATCTGTCCCAACTTAATTCTTGAGATTAGATCGGCATGCTTAGGTGTATCTTTTAGATGGTTCCCGTTTTGCATTTTTCAATAAGAAATTAATAATATTGATTACACAAAGACACACACACACTCACACACACACACACGCACACGCACAACACTCAGTAGGCTTCTCAGTCGTGATATACAAAATTGGCTTGTAACCGTTGGCAAGCCAACAATCATGGGTGCCACTCATCTCATATTATCTGCTCTACTTGTGAGTTATCGCTTTTATTTGTTTTGCAATTAAAAGACAAGCAGGAAGCCGGAAGCAGGAAGAGTGTTATGTAATAGATTTAGCATACGTCCGCATTTGTTAAATATCGCGGAAGCTGTCCATTATGACTGCTGCAAAGTGTTCTCATTATGCCCTCGCCCATAAACGGTTAGAAGTACAAATGCCCTAAAAAGACGATATCTCTCATCGATATTGATTTTAACATTCATAACGAAAAAGTAATGGTTTTTAAAGTTACAAATTTTCAAATTTTGTACTACAAATTTTAAAAATGCTACTCTAAAGAATGTTCGACAAATATCATTGAAGAAATCCTTAAGCAAACCAACTTTACTGACTATAGAGCCATGGCTTTAAAACTTAGCCAGATACAAAAGTTCGCGAGTACAAATATTATTTTGGTTTTTGTTTTTTGTTTTTTGTTTTTCCTTTTTTTTTTGGTTTTTTTTGAGGCCTGGCAAGAGTAGTTCTACAGCTGTGAATTATAAAAATTTTTACGAATATTTTTGTCAGTTTGTGCGTGGGCATGACAAAAGCATCTGCATACACAAAATATAGAAATATATATGTATATGTGTATATATATATGTATATGTATATATATTTGTATAGCAAGTTTGGAGAACGAAAACATTGTTGATAGCATGACAGCAGACCACAGACCATTTGGTAGCCGAACTTGGGACAGCTGTGTGGGCGGCTTCCAGAGTCAACGGTGGCTTGACGCCGCAACTCGTTGTGTCTGCTGCAGTTGCAACAACTGAGAGGTAAACGAGCTGGCATGTCTGTTGGCCACACCGAACAGGTATTGCAAGGACAGGCAAAACAAAGCAATATGGTCAGAGATTTTTCAACTAATACGCCGAAGAATGCACACTGAATAAACAAAAGTTACATTCATCTACTTCGTTCTCAAATCCATTTCAAGCGTTGGGGTTTGCGTGTTCTTGACGCAACATTTGCGGCTGTTTATGTTTTTGAGGTCTCATATCGTGGTTAGCCAATTGTTATGCGCACTTTGTTTTATTGCAAACACGCACACACACTCTCTCACACACACACACACACTGGGATCAGAATGCTGGCTTTTTGTTGCCGCTGCCGCTAGTTGCGGTGACATTTTGCGTTCGGGTCGCCGTCGTCAAAACCATCGCCATAGCCCATAGGTGTTAATAATTCAATTAGCAGTCGTTTATGTTAACGTTGCGCAAAAACACAAAAAGGCAAAAAAATAATCCAATGTAATGCTCCACGCAACTGTTACCACGAGGAGCCAAACTTGTGATGCCTGTGCGTGAGCTAATTGCTGCTGTTGTTGTTGTTGTTGTTGTTATCCTTGTTGTGTGTAGTGTATGTTAGTATGTTATGGTGTGGGGTGGTGTGGTGTGGTGTTTGGTGTGGTGTTTGGTGTGGTAGCAAATGTTTAATGTTTGTTCCGGCCAGTAAACAAATGATTTTGATTGCTCTGTCTAGCACTGAGCAGTATGCCTGCAGATTACAGCTCGTTTTATGATTGTGCTTGTCATCATACGGAGTTTAAGGTGCGTAAAAATATACATACATGTACATGTATATGTATATGTGCACACACATCTGAGTGCAGTTACTTTTCAGTTGCAGAACGGTAAATGGTATTCCATTCCAATGAATTGATATGGGACAGAAATCATCAGTCATCGCCATCCAATCTTGGCTGCAACAAAAATGTATTGTTTTTATTTCGATGTTTTCCATTGAAAAGGAAAATGTTTGATTACCTAAGTAATCTGCTTATATATTTGTGTATTTCGCATGCTTTTCATTATTTTATAAAGTTAACAAGTTGGCATCCATAGTAAAAGTGTGTTTCTTCTGAGATTTGCCATTCAACTCTAGAGAGTTGTGGTGTATTCTCTGTAGAGATATGATTATATGATCAGCAAAATGCATAGGCCTCTAAATTTATCGGGAAAATATGTGTATAAGTTCACATTACGCTTTGAAGCATTGCTTGTATATAATATAGCCGATTGTCCAGTGGAATATGTTGCCTTGGCTGTTTGTGGCATTATTTATTGTTAGGCAATTTTTGTCTCTTGTTGTGCTCTTTGGAAAAAGAAATCCGGATTAAGGCAGAAAGTGCATTTGGTTATCGGTTTCTTAATTAGTTTTAAATAAATATTCTTTGTACACAGCTGTGCAATGCCCACAGGACACAGCCCATAGCCCACAGATCAAACTAAATGACATTTATTGTCAGTTTTTGGATCAGTACAATGCGGATGCAGCTGCAGCTGCAAAAATCTGTCTCTGGCCAAATGTCTTTCCATATTTTTCATGCACAATTTCAGGAAGGAGTTTGCAGGAATGGATATGGAAATGGAAGCTCGTTTCCATTCTATACCCATTCTACTCCCCTTGCCACTGACTCCATCCTCCAACGCTGCCTCGGTCACGGCCTCTCTCTCTCTCTCTGTCTCTCTCTGTCTCTCTCTCTCTGTCTGCTTTGTGTATATGTATGTATATTTTACTTGTCTGTATTTATTTTACGTGTCCGGGCCATATCCGAGCTGGTTGCAGCCCGCTCGTCGTCTGGGAAATGAAGAATATTGCACTGGCTGACAAATTTATTTCGTTGCCGTTGGCGGCTTTTTATTTTTCGTCAGCTTTTTGCAATGTGTCAGCCCTGCCATGCATATTAAAATGTTGAAATATCCACATTTACTACGGCATATTCATTATTGAATACTTTTTCGTTACAATTTATAAATATCATAAGCAAAAGTGAATACAATTTATATTTTTACAGCTGCTCGAATCCACAAACCGTTCAAAGCGATCAATTCAACAATTAATTATGTATTTTTAACAACGTGGCTTTTATTTTGACAGCATTTACTCAGGCACTCAGCACGCTGCAGGCAAATGTAAGCAAGCTCAAACTGATACCATAAGCAGGAAGGTCCTTCCTCAATGTGGTTACTAGGGAACGAGTTGCAGGGCATTTCCCAGTCGGACACTCTCAATTTAATCCTTTATATTTGCAGCAAACATTGCACTCAGCTGTCGCTTAGTTTCATTCAATTAGAGTGCCACATTTTAGCAGGCAGTTATAAAGTTGGCCACCATTTTCCTTACCAGTAGTATTCTCTATTAGCTCCATAATAACATATGCACATATTCAAATATCCATAAGTCATATAAGAGCCGAAGTTGGTCGGACATGCGACCAACTTTATATTTAGCTTGGTATACATTCTTAATGAGTATATCTAAAGTCAACACATCAGGTTAGTCCTCATTTCCAGTGGTTGCAATTAATGCTAGTTGGCGGCTAATGGGTTTATGTACTTGAGTTTGATGCTGATTGACGTTAGCGTCTTGGGATCAATCCAAAATATATTTATTTCAAATTAGCTGTTTCATCTATAGATAAAGCCGCCAGAGAGACGTTAACAATTGTTGAGCAACATCAAATAAGAACAGATTAAATGGAGCTTTGTATTGTGGGTTTTGTGGCTTTGTTTTATGCCGCCCGCCAGTCGTTGTGCTTTACATTTGAGCTATTTGGGCTTACTTTAAGTTCAGAATTTGTATTCAAAATATTGCGCACTGGGCCATTTGGTTGGGAAAGCCATTGCGACAATTTGTAAACTAAAGATGAATAAAACATGAAGTGAAAAACACTTTGGCTCTGATGAAAAGGCAGCGCAGCGCAGCGCAGGGCAGCCAAGCACTAATGGGAGTGAGTGTGGTGGGCGTCAGGGAAGGAGTGTGGGTGGGGGGGTTGAGACGAGGACATGTGTCCGCGCGTGTGTCTTTTAACAACTGCACGGTAACATAAACAGGATAATAAGGCACTTAACATGCACTCTTCGCCATCGCCATCGCCATCGCCATCGCCACCGGTGCCGTCTGGCGTTTCTGCTGTTGTTGCCACTGCCACTGCCGCTGCCACTGCTGCTGCTGCTGCTGCTGTTACTGTTGCTGTTGCTGTTGCTGTTGCTGTTGCTACTGTTGTCCAATACAATGCCGAGCAGACCGTAGACCCGAGGCCAGAAAAATAGAGAACAGCAAATGCCGTTGTTGTAGGCGTATCAGGACAAACAGCGCTGACGCGAGGCCGACGCAACGAGGACAACAGCGGCTGGCACAGTGGTGAACAAAGCTGCGTAAAGTCGCCGCCACTTATGTCAGAGCAAATCAAGTGTTACACTCAACGTGCGCCACACCGAACCCGATCCCTTTCCACCCCAACCCACCACATCCATCCCGCTTGGAGTTCGGCGCCTGGCGCCCGGCGCAGTGAGTTCCATGGTGCTGTTCCGCCCGACTCTGGCTTCAAGGCGACCGCAATAGTGCCCACTCTTTTAGGCATTTGCGTTAAATTACGTTTTATGTCATGTCATGAGCGTAATTGAAAATTTCCATGCTTTCAGTCTTCCCACCCGCCCATACACGCACCCAACACTGCCAGTTTACAGGGTATACGAACAATGCACAACATCATATGAATTTACATATATAAGTGCGTTACAAGAACCTATTTACGGAAGGCTCCTCACTTTTCACTTCGTTTGGAGCCAATCACTTTCCAATATAGTTTGCCTTCATTCTAGAAATAATAACAATGGTTTTCAATGCAGAATCGAATCTTTAATCTGCCAGTCTTTAAATGTTTTCCCATACTTTGACTAACTGTAGAAAATATCGTTGAAATACTGCAGATTTTTATCAAATATGAGGAAAAAGCTCTTGATTCGAGCAAATATATCATATTTTTAGTATATAATTGTTATCGATATTTGTTTGATTTTAGTTTGAATAATACTGTTGAAATAGTTACCCAGTTTACCCAGTCAATTGTATTGGAATTATTTTACATAATGCCGTCTTCGTCGTAAGGAGTCCAGTGTGTTGCACAAATTAGGGCGTTACCAGGCAGCTCAAAAGAGTAGCACACGCTTGAACTCTATCTGGGCGTACTTCGCTGGTGCTTTGCAATAGTCATAGCACGCCTCCAGCCTTCATACTTCAGATCCCCCCCCAGTGCAGGTTGGCGTTGGCCACTGCACCAGCCGAGCTAATTACAAAGAGTAAAAGCACAATTCATTTTGCTTGTGGTTTATGCGCTTTTTTTTAGTCCCCCAGCTAAGGGTGTATATAGTATGAAAGATCTGCTGGTTGTTTCAACCCACTGCCTTCAACCCACTGCCTGCTGCCCACAAGCGTTATAAAAATGTTTATGACTGACGTTTGTTCGCATAAACTGCGAGTCTGGCTTCGCCTCTTGGCGGCTACTGTTGCCATTGCTATTGCGATTGCCATTGCGATTGCAAGTCGGGGTGAAAAGGTCACCAAGCCGCTGCCATCGGTGGCACACTCCACCATCTGCATTTCACACTTTTCCTCTCACTTTCTGGGCCTGGCTCTGCCAACTCGGGGTACTCCTGACGTGTGTGTACTGGACTGAGTGGACTCCTAACTTTATTGCACAATATTTGTTAATAGCACTTGCAGTAAATGCATTCCGTCAGAACGAAACGAATTGAAATGCCCCCAAGCGTGTCAGGGCACAAGGACTAGTTCCTGTACATTTTCTACACGGCTTTACCCTTTGGCTATAAAGCTGATGTGGCGTATGGAAAACGGAACACACGGATCGCAAATAAACTTGAATATATGTACATATATCCACCAGTGACAGTATTCGATGCTGTCCACTTGAATGTTTCTATCGCTTAATCTTGTTATTCGCGGCTTAAACTGTTGGCCTTTGAATTTAAAGGTAGTATGATGAAAAACATATCAACGGGTATTCCCCGGTTCAAGTATTATTAATTATTGACAATCTTTGCATTTCTGACTTAAATCTGTACGATCTCTCTCGTTGCAGTCTTTCGAACACTTTAGCGAAGGAATTTTGATTTCTGCCGGTTGCTCGGCCTGTGATGTGCAATCTGAAATATCTGAAATATTACTGAAGTCATAGAGAGAAAAACTGTTTAAACCGGCTGATGCAATATGGAGCTGCTGCAGTTGCTGTGCTACACATTCCTGCTACTCTTGTCGAGGATGCTAGGTGAGTACGAAAAAGAGAAGAGAGTATTACATACATGTACATAAACACGGCTTTGATCGTTGGACGCCCAAATTGTGCAATGGGCACTCGGGCACTCGGGCATCGGGGTCAGTGTCAAGCGTGTCAACAATGTGCGAAGTGAAAGTGATGAAGCTGAAGATGAGCGCCAACTGACACGCGCCTGCATAACTAGTCGATGGCAAAAAGAAGTCACGTCCCTTGACATGTTTCCTTAGATGTGTGTCAACCTGTGTGGGGCAAATAAATAAATAAAAATTAAAATAAAAGTAAATTTAACATTCATAAAGTACTGACTGAAAAAAATCGTTATCATACTATAAATGAAACCGATCTTAAACAAAAATATTGAAATAGGACAAAATATAATATAATAATACAATATTCAAAATATCAATATAAAAACCAAAAGTCCAAGGTATATAAAGAGGATAACACACTTTTGCTTTTTAACACACTTATTTCATTATAAATTTAAACAGACCGATTGTCAGACCGATTGTGCTATATAGTTGTTGATCTGATCCGGCATCTATTTGCTTTTGTCTGCGAGTAACGTGTCAAACAAATCGTTCTTATTGGGACCGTAAGCTGATCAAAGGACATTCAACTCAGTCTTAATTATGGGAATGTATAAATCTGCAGTAAATTCTTGTGATAGCTAGATCATCGTCTGGCCGTGTGATTTGGCAAAGAATAGGCAAATATTAGAATATTAGAATAGTCAACCGAGTTTCGAGTGAATATTCCAAACAAATCGCACACTGCCAGCCCAATGCTCAACTCAACTCTCTATTGCCTCCGTTAAGTCAACTGGCGAATAAGCGTTTTGGTAGCTACGATGAGGATGGCGCTGCCTTGTTTGCTGCCCACTTTAAGTGCGCCTTTCGATTAAACTAAACATAAATTTTATGGGCGATAAATTAGCCGAGAGTGCCGAGAGCTGCCCAACACCTGGTGTAAGCTTCAGCTCCAGTTTCAGCTCCAGCTTCAGCTCCAGCTGCATCTCCATCTCCCATCTTCGAATGAATCTCTAAATGCATACGTGGCAAAAGCGCAGCAAAAAATTGCAATCTTGTGCTATGTACACACATATATGTTAATGCCCATATATATTTGAGCATACGTACATACGTACATACATATATTTATACCTAACAGCGCCAGAAGAAATAATCTTGAGAACTATATTTTCGCAGCGTTTGTTCAGACTAACTTTAAGCGAAGCTGTTATTATTTTCATTAGTTCTTCTCAACGCTAACTTGGCACATTCCCATTTAAGATAAATAAATAAACTATATATGGGATATCTAGATGTGCAGCTATTTTGATTCCATATTTACTTCTTGTTTTTGGAAGCATGTGTAGAATGTGGCTTAAGCTTCGATAAGCACATTGAAGACTAATGAGCGGGAATCGTGAACACTTAACAACCGCTAATTGTGGCGCCCAAGTGAAATGCCTAGGCAATAGAATCTGTTGTTTGGTCTTTTCCACTACTTTCAGCATCTGTCCAAAATCCGTATTGCCAACTGGGAGCAGAGCCCATTCAACTTAACCGGTCACAGCGTTTTTACGCTTCGCTTGTTTTCAAACTGATTTCAATCTGTTTTTGCTGTCTTTCAATCTTTTCCAACCTTCGTTCGTTCACTCTTTCACTCGACTTTGGCTTCATTGTTGCCCAAAGTCGCTGTTATTGTTTTTATTGTTCCTTCCATTCACGTTTTTGTCGCTTACTCAGCCGGTCATCATCATCATTGGAGTTTGCCTTCAATTTGCGCCCAGCATCGATTTGAAAAAAAAAAATAGAACGAACAATTTTCTGTTGCGAATATGGAATACCCTACCTAACGTCTCATAGATCCTTGACCTACAACAGAGTTAATAATATTTATTTTTATTTTGGTTTTTTGGGTAAATGGTTTACTCAGTTGAAAACATATATTTGTATACTGGGATGCTTTTTGTGGACGATCTCGCATTATCAATTTTTATGAAGATAAACCTTATTTCTCGGAAAGATTTTATTTATAATAATTATAATGAGCTGACGTTGGGGTTTGTTACAGTCAATTACCCTTGACTATAGTAGTCAGACCAACTGGTTTTTTTCTTTAGTCTGGCAGATACAATGAAAATTAGCAGCTGAATAATCAAGTGCAGTTTTCATTTTCACAATGCCGTCAGCGAAAATCGGAAAACAAAGGAAGCGTAGACAAAGACACTCCCTGCTTCGCTCATTTGGCTTAGTTTGGCCCTCCTTTTGTTGCAGCCTTCCGATGTGGTCACAAATAATTGGCCGGGCGTTTGACGTTTAAATTTTATTGAATGCCAGCTGCAATTGGCAGTTGCGTTTAGCTCGCCCGTTTAATTGTTGGTTCCGCGCTGGGAACAAGGGCAAGCAGGCTCTCGGCCGACTAGCAAATGAACGAAGGAGGTTATCCAATGGAAAGAAAAGAAACAAGAGGAGCTATTAGATTTATCCAAGCCGAAGAATATATACCTTACACATCAATGTGGACTCTACTGTGGATAAATGTATTCTGTGCGCTCAAAGCCATTCCACATATACAATAGTTCCGATAACAGATGCATGGTGCTTGTGACCGATCTGTGACAAAAGTGTCCTACTCTCCGTGCAAGGGTATTGGAAAGTAGTTCAAAGGCTATTCATTTTCATAATTCATTTGAAATGACTTTCTACTGTGCAGAAACTTTCCTAATAAACGAGCACGAGTCGTGAATATTAATTTATTTTCTATGCTTTATGCTTTATTGGTCCATTTTTTTTTTTTTTTGCTTAAAACTTGCTTGGCTTTAGCGGTCGTTCCGCTAATGTTTTTCTTTAAAGAGATCGAATCATATATATGCAAAATTGTGGTTGTGTTGGATTGGGCCAATAAAAGCCAGTTTCAAAAATGGCAGCTATGTCCCATCGAGCATTACACATGTGTACATTATTTACGGATCATTTGTGGCTGTCGATGGGCGATGCTAATTTGCCTTTTAAAGTGTTGCAGCATTTTACGCTTAATTTAGCATTGATAACATTACGCATACGCCACCGATTCGAATCGATAACGATGCCCATATCACTGCCTATGCTTATCCCTGAAAACACCAACCAACACCTGTTGTGTGTTTTGTCTTTTACGAGTAATGGCCGTGCCTAAAAGCGGCCCACGCATTTTTAGCTCAAAATACAGCACTAAGCACTTCAGACACACCCAACAACAGCAACAATAACAGGAATATCAATAATCATAACAAAATGTAAGCGTCCAAAGGTGAGGCAGCCCCAAAATGGCTCAAGAAGTTGTTGAGGTTGAAAGAACAGCGCGTTACAGTGTCACAAGCTACATATTCCAGACGCAAGTTGAAAAGCCGATTCGTTAGGATTCCATATGACAGCTGACCCACATCGTGGTTCTTTTAGAATATAGCCTAAAATCGTCGAAACAGAAATGTATTTAAGTCAAATAATATTATCTTTTCTGTACAATATCAACTACAAAATGAAAATGCACTTTTCATTTCACTTAAGTCGTTCATTAACTTTTTGTTGATAGCTCAAAATTTCACATGTTTTTTTTCGATAATTAAAATCTATTTGCAAATTTTTTAAAATTGTATTTTTTTAAATGTTTTCGTCTAGGAGTTTCCACTGTCTGGAGTTTAGAAAAGATCCAGAACAGCGTGCTGCTAAAATTTTATGGTCATGAGCCCCAGAATCCATTTCCTTACATCACTTGCTGAATGTGCCGCACAGGTGACGGCAAATTGATGCTGTTATTGTCAGGCGCCTGCGTCTCCGTCTCCGTTTCTGTGTCCGTCGCTGTCTCAGTCCTGTCTGTGCCTTTCCCTGTCTCTGACATCCTTGTCGTCGTTTCTGATTGTGTTGCTCTTGTTGTTGTTGTTGTTGTTGTTGTTGTTGCTTGGGTGCCAAAATGCCAAACGCTGTCAACAGTCATCGCTTAACTTCTGTCGCCCCAAACCCTCCCCCCCCCACAATATTTTCCAGCCACCCATACGAGTTCCCGCTCCAACGTTGAGTGGCTGCTGTCATGTCGGGCGACCATAATCATTGGCGTTCATACATAATGGACTCATTGATATTCGCAGCAAGGCAACAAAAGCAGTAACGAAGCAACAAAAGCCAAGTGGCTTTGGCTTTTTCGTCGTCTGTCGTCTTTCGTCTTTCGTCTGTCGATAGTCGGCTGACGTTTGTCGGTTGCCGACTGGCGTACGGCTTACAGTTGACCCGCAGCCTGAACTGGCCCGCTTATTGTCCTCGTCCGCATTGGGGTCATAACAGTAATTGCCAACAAAACGAGTGATTAACCTGACAATACACATACAAGTTCACACACAAAGCGCACAGCAGTGCAACACTGGCCATCGACAACGCCCACATTCCATTTGCCATTTGACCTTGTCTCACTGTCGTCAGTCGCCAGTCGTCAGCTCTCAGTTCTGAGTTCTTGGCAGTCCATGATGTGTTCCCAGCCAGCCCATGCAGTTGGCAAATGCCAACTTGCCTTGTCGGGCTCGAATGGCATTGATGTCGAGCTTTAAGCAATGGCCTTGCAGCGAATACAAAGCATTCATAGATTGACTGTCTTCGATTGAGATCGAAATGCTGTCTCAATAATCCGACGATGGGTAAATTGTGCTATAAATTAGATCATGACACGCTTGTCCAACTTGTTGAGGACTCCTCAAGATGGGTTTGCGAAAATTCGCCACCTAATAATATTATCAATATTATTTTACATTATGTTGTTATCCAACTTATTTGGAGCCTTTTCACAATAAAGTAATCAAAAAAATCATTACATGTGAATTTATTGTTTTATTTTAAGCTGTTGGCAATGGTGGGAAAAATATAACAATCATAAATTTTGAATGGCATGCACAAGTTTCCCCATATATTAAGTGCAACAACTTTATCTATTATATACAGTGCGAGACAGCTTATTTGGATCTGTGTCAGGGAAAAAAAGTAATTGACTGCAACTTATTTGGACCAGGTACATTGTGGACACCTGGGTGCAGGTGGGGAAACCTTAGTTTATTAGGGTCATACATTCATTCATACCATCGGTTTTTGGAATTTTTGAAAAATAATGAATAATTAGCTTATGGCAGGCAATTACTTTTTCCTTTGACACAGATCCAAATAAGCTGTCTCTCACTGTATATATTTATTATCTTCCTTACGAATTGGAAAGTTTGATCTAAAACGTTAACATAGTATATTATTAAGCGCCTGTAGCTCTAACCACACTCAGACATACATCTAAATATACATACATATCTATACATACATACAGAGATACATATATACATAAATACATACATACATACATAGATTCATGCCACACATTTCGAAAATCATTGGCTAAGCACTTGGTTTGGCGGCGTCAATTGCTTTTGAACTTATTTGCTTTATTTAACTTGGAGGGACCGTCAAAAACATTTGTCTCCCCCCACACTTGTCCCACTCCACCAATCCCTCTCCTTGTCTGCCATGCATGCCGCACACAAGCCCTGTTGCCGGCGCAAGTGTCAGTACGGCAACAAGCAAATCACTCAGAGGGGATCAGCATATTAACGCCTTGAACAGAATGTGTTCAACACAACAAATTATTAAAGATTTTCCCCAGTGTCTGGCAATGGTCAAGGCATCCAAAGGGTGCTTCGAGAATTGCTTTAAATGGCTGTGTAAAACAGAAGATATTTTAAGTAAAAAAATAAATAAATACGAACAAAATACGAATGAATTGTTGAAATTTAAAATACGTTTTGTATATCTTTGATTTTATGTGCCAATTCAAAATATGATTATTAATGAATACAAAATATTCGTAATTCACAGTATTGGCTATTTACCCGTTTTGAAGCAGAGTATAACATGTAAATAAATAATTATATTAGCATAAATTTGGCATAATTTACAGATTTACAGATTTAATGTTGCAGTCACTCACTAAGAGCACTCTCTAAATCCGTAAGTGAGTAGCTCTAAAGTCAGGGAACATCGATTTCTTCATTTTATTTTGCCAATCAAACGAAAATAAATGCTAATGGCTCATTTATCATTGCCCCCCACACACACACACACACACACACACACACACACACCTTCACAGTCACATGTATGGCCATAATGCTCGTCGCTAGTCTTTGAGTTTTCTACACTGCCCGGCAAGTAGCATTTTGTTGCACACATGAGAGGCATACTTCTCAGCGCCCACAACTATGTGCAAACAAATATGAGAAGTGCCCCAGCGGCTAATGAAGCATGTGTGTCGAAGGCGCCACGGGCGCTAAACTTTCGAGCAGCTTCGTCCGCATGTCGCAACACCTTTGATAAATTGAAAGCCTTTGTAACTAAAATTGGGGATACACCAAACTATGCTTAACTCGACACACATCGAATTGGAGTGTTAATTGTGCGAGCGGAATCCAAGATTTGTAGCGGCTGGGGATCCTGCTGGTGGTAGCTCGGTCCGGGAGAGAGGGAGTGGGTTGTTGCTGCCATCCTGGAACTCCTTTCCTGTCATAATTTTATCAATTTTAGAGTCCTGGTTATTGGTTCAGATATCATATTTCGGCCAGTAGGATATATATTCTTCTGCGAATTCTGGCATACGCATTGTATGCGCGTCAGTTACGAAGCTCGCCGGTATTACGCTTTAATAAAGATTCTCCAAGTAGATGAGCAGGCTCGAGAGATAAGGTATCATAAATTCAATCCCCTCATCTGATAAATTCGATTCATGGAGATATTTGGGAAAGCGAACCATCAAGCGTGTCAAATATGGTAATCCAAGCACCATACACTTCGACGGCGGGGAGTCGGCGGACAGCAGACTCCGGCGAAATGTAGTGCAGAGTAATGTGCGCTCATTCATGGGAAGCGAGCGGGCTTCATTGTGCGGTGAGTAGTTCTTGTCATAATACTCATTGGTAAGAAAGGCACTTTTGCACTTGCTTTTCGCATCCCAAAATTGGATCATCGTTGGGATTTACGGATTCATCGGATCTATTCAACGGTCTGCTGTTTATGTGTTTTATGTTGTCCTCAGAGAGGAAGTGCGATACAAAGCTACATTCCTCTTTGTAAAGTAGGTCATCCAGATAAATCTCAAAGTAGACCTTTACTCTTCCGGCGGTTTCCTTCAGAATGCTGACAGTGCTCTTTCAACGATCGAATTACATTTGCGATCTGTCCTCCTTAAGGCTTTTGATGGCCAGCTCGACCGTTTGCTGCTTGACGAAGTTCTCCAGTATAGTGACGATGGGCATCTGGTCGGGCAGCATGTGCTGTACCTTGTGCCTTTTTATCATATCTGACTCTAATTCCATGTGTCATCACATCACAATAATCCCCCTCTCCTTACTCTTATCCCTCTTGCGTGTCTGTGTGCTGTACATGATAAGCCGAGATCACACGATGAGTTCCAACCTTGAAATTGTATTTTGTAGACGGCCAAAACCTAATGTGACAAAAAAAAAGAATTTACGCTGTGAAAATTCGTAAGAACCAAACTCGTTTGTGGCAATCGTGACTCTACGGTCTGAATAAAATATGCCCTACATCTGAGAACATCGAAAAAAGATTTTTGTACATTTTTTGTAGTTATTTATTTTCTTAGTTTGAACACAAGTTGATTAAAAATTAAAAATCACATGTGTAATTTTTAAGAGAATAACATTTTAATCAGATCTTCAAGTTTTACTTTAAGAAATGTGTTTGATTTTTTTTTTTGGCTTTCGCTGTTTTTTTTTTTTGAAAATGATAAATGTTTATTTTTTTACGATGTTGTCCATTTGGGTAGACGTACAATAGTTGCTAGTGCTACTGCAATTGCAACCGATTAAGTAACCCTGCATCTGGGCCAACTCGCGAGCCTTGGCACGCTCCTGCTTGGCGATGCGAGCCAAACTCATCGAGCCAAGAACGCCACCGCCCCAGTGGCGACGGATCTCATCGTGACGCTCATTGAAGTTGGTGCTGATAGTCTCGATCAGCTTGCTAAAGTTCGGCTTGTCGTTGTTCTCAATGGTCGTCAGCGCCAAAGTGGTGCACGTCTTGCGGCGCACGAGGCGACCCAAACGAGCCTTGCCCTTCACAATGCAATAGGGCACGCCCATTTTGCGGCACAAGGCAGGCAAGAAAAGCACCAGCTCGAGGGGATCCACATCGTGAGCGATGACGACGAGCTGGGCTTTCTTCTGCTCGATGAGCTTGGTGACCGTGTTGACGCCCGCCGCAACATAGCTGGGCTTCTTTTTGGGCTCCACTTCCTTGCCCTGAGCCTTGGCCTCGGCGGTCTTCTTCAAGCGCTGCTTCTTGGCCAACGGCGATTCGGGACGATATTTCACGAGCAGCTTGAACAACTTGACGGCAGTCGTCTTGTCCAGGGTCTGGGTGAATTGATTGATGGTTGGTGGCACCTTCAGACGCTTCAGGAGCACAGCCTTCTGTCGCTGGACGCGAATGTATTTGGGCCAACGCACGTAACGCGACAAATCACGTTTGGGCTGCACATTTTGGCCAA
This sequence comes from Drosophila kokeensis, assembly GCA_035042145.1. NCBI lineage: Eukaryota > Metazoa > Arthropoda > Insecta > Diptera > Drosophilidae > Drosophila > Drosophila kokeensis. The sequence goes on from JAWNLT010000198.1 coordinate 224,824, forward strand.
TGCCAAAGTTCTTGGGACGCTTCTCGAAGAGCTGGTTGACAACTTTCTTGACAACTGGTTCCTTCACGGCCAATGGAGCCGGGGCCACCTTCTTCGTCACTGGCTTCTTCTTTGGCACGGTCTTCTTAGCAACCATTTTCACGCAGTTTTATTCAACGATGCTAACAAAAAAAGCAGAAAGGTAAAAGGAAACAAAAAATAAACATTTATTATAATATTCATTCATTCTAATAATTATGAAAATAGCATTTTCCTAAATGCTATTTGTTGGCATGGGATGGATGTGTTTTTTTGGTATTCGTTTTTGAGACTACAAATGCATTTCGCATGAATGCTTGGATAGCAATGCGAATTGCACAAAATCGCGACACTGTCCTGTCTGGACAATTCTACGCAGACATTTCAGGCAGACCTTCACAACAAGCAACAACTTATTAAACTATGAAATAAACGGTAATTACTAACTATGTTAAGAAGAAGAAAAGAAAACGACTCGAGCCGAGGTGAAGGGCTGGTAAAATGGCCAAAAATCAGGAAGAGTGTCAATTTAATTGTGATGCCATTTGCAGAATCGCATCTCTTGTTGGAGCACAAAATCTGCACTTGAAGTGCTATGACTAAATTTATTCCAAGCTGAGCAGCGCACGCTGTGGCCTCCTGCTCCTCCTAATCCTCTTCCGGCTGCTGCTCTCTTCAGAATTGCCTGCAATGTTGGCTTCAATTTGCAAGCTCTGTCACATTGCGGCATTGACGCTCACTTTAACTGCAACCAGAATTACTTTGTCCGTTGAGTTGAGCTTGCTGGCACTGGCCTGGTGAGTACGGTTGATGATGCTGTCCAACTGCTGGTCAACTTATAAGCTGGACAAAATCCAAAGCAACAGCACGCTCAATGCGCATTTAAAATGGCCACATGAAGTGACTGCAGGTATTGGGACTGGCGGCCAAATGCTTCAAAAATGTGCAAAGGAAGCGCTCCAAAAAGACAGTGAGATAGAGAGTGAGATGCTGAGAGGGAGAGAGGCAGAGAGGCAGAAAGGGAGTCAGTGAAAGTAGCATCAGAGAGAAGGCAACAATGTGTAGCGTGCTTAAAGTTTGTGCACTATTTCCACTTAGACTAATTAACTGCGCCGTCACTTGACGCTGTTATCCATGTCGTGGATGCCCGGCACTTGCAATTGCAACTGTGCAGATGGTCAACTGGTCAACTGGTCAGAGAGTCAGAGAGTCAGGGAGCTGCAAAGCCGTCAGTGGGATTGTTGCAGTGGCTCTTAACTCTGGCTGCTGCTGTTGTTGTTGTTGTTGCTGTTGTTGTGGCCATACGGTAATCCGGTCATCCGGTCACTCACTCGCCTGCAGTAGCAAGACCGCAGACAGTTAGTCCCAGCAACATCATTAAAACTCTTTGCTAACTTGAGGCAACGAAGTGAAGGATATATTAATGTGCTCGCTTAACTTTTCACTTGCTCTTCCACTCCTGGTCACTTGGCATCAACATCAACATCAGCATCAACAGCAACAATATAATAAAAACCACAGCAAACAACAAACAGTTTTCGGGAAACTTGAAATTTATAGGAAGTGAATATCAGTTGGATTTCGGCAAACTGCTATAGAGGCAAACTTTGCGATGTCCTTTAATTGTCGGACTCATGAAATATGCACCACTGCTTGTTCTTCCGTTTCTAATTGCTTTCAGGAATATCTACAACACTGGATGCTGATATATATATTTGAATATTTCATTCAATTTATTATATATTGATTATAAAAGACATACATAATTTTCTAATATAACTATTAGATCAGCAAAAATGCAAAAACTGGCTTTTGGCCTTTGCATAATAAAGGCAAATTTAGAAGAAAAAACAGAGTCAAATAGAGTCTCCGATGTGGGTCTCTCGAATGAATTATTCGCTGTACTTCTTAGTTCATTGGCTTTTGGATATATGTATATGTGTTAAGGTTGGCGACATAAGTGCCTTTCGAATTGCATTAGCATACACATACAAACACACACACACACACACAGACGCACATAAGGAGATGACTTTGAGGTATGGAATTCGATTATTTGTTGATGATGTTGCATAGAAAGGGTTATTTCTGATTTACTATCTAGAAATGTGCGATTGGTTTACATCGCAGTCAGATACACACACACACACACACACACACACTGACATACATACACACACCCACGCAAGGAGAAAAAAACTTGATATGAAGTCGCATTGCTATTAAATTGATGCAACGAACCATAACTATCCAGCCATCCAGTTACCCAGTTATCCAGTTACTCAGTTGACCCGCTGACCAGTTGAGCTATTGAGCTATTGAGCGAGCGAGCAGTTGGCCAAACTGAGTGTGGACCAGTTCGACAGTTGACTATTTTTGGCTGGATTAGAGAACGATGACGGCACGTTCTGCTGCCTTTAAGGAGAATAGGAAATAAAATCAAACGCCTTTGGGCTAGTTGATGGCGTTTCTTCAATTCTACACATGTTTTGCATGCGAAACTTACCGTTTGCTCAGTCAAACAAACACCGCAACGGCAACGACGACTACAACTACGACAACAACAACAACAACAGCAGCAAAAACACCAAACTGCAACAACATGAAGTAAACGAACACGAAAACGTACAAGAACAAGAACAAGAACAAGAACGATGTTGTCTCGGTTCGTTCGTGCCGGAAGTTAAACATTTTCTCAAGCAAAATGTTTGGCATTTCTACAAAACGTACTTGGCAATTTTATTAGCAAAAGCAGAAGGCAACAACAACAACAACAACAGCAACAACCAAAAAACAACAACAGCAGTCCCCAAAGGGGGACAAAAAAATGCAACTGGCTTTTTCTTTTGGCCTGCACGCAAAGCAAGTCGGCAACAAGGCAACTGCAACATCGTCAACGTGCAGTCAAAACTTGAAATTTTAATTTAGCCTGCTAACTGCATCCAAAGATAAAGATACAGGCTGTGGAGGTCAGGTCAGGGCGTTGAAAAGCCGCAAAAGTTATTCAAGCCAAAAACGAAAAGCCCAATACAGAAATTGTTGCACGTGCCACAAGAAAATAAGGAAGGCGTGCCAAGCAAAGGGTTGCGACAGGCCCTGGCAGGTGGTTAACAGGCTTCTCCGGTTGCTTCTGACAATTTATTTGGACACGCATAAGTCTTTATGCATGTGCATGTGTATGTGTATGTGTACGTGTACGTATGTGTGTGTGCATGTGTGTTCGTTTCAAATGAAATTTTCAAGTATTCATTTGATTTGTTTTGCTTTTATGAAAATTGGCTGCAGCAACAGCAGTCAAAACGCGCAGCAAGATACAAGTTTGAAGTAAGCATTTGTATACCAGCTTTGCAACACCTTGCATAGACCATAGGCCATAGGACATCAACTATAAGTAAACATGGAAAATAAAAGCTGATTAAAACGAACAAGCCTCTTGATGCTAATTTGATTATAGTATCCATTTCTATTACATCCATTCAGCTGGACTGGCATACTCAGTCAAGGAACTAATTAGTTCAACTTACATTCACTACTCGCAATGTTTTTTTGTGTTGTGAATTTCAATAGTTGGAATTGGCTAACTTTTGGCAAGCATGAATATCGAATTCTTGATTGGGTAAACTCTTTCTTGCATTTGCAACACACTTGTTTATATACAACTATGTCAAGTCACATCAGATGGTCCATTCCTTGCGTTATACCGAATGTAACTATTTGTTAGGGGTAAGGGTTAAGTGACGCCCATTTACATCCCCCAAGGAGGAACACAGCAAAGTTGCTGGCGGCGCCGCTAGTCGCGTAGTCTTTCCATCAGTCAGAAGGTGCGTCAAGTGCGGAGTACAAATCAGTGTCAGTGTGAAATGTGCGCTTAAGCCTGAAGTTCTCAACTGTTGGGTATTGGGCTTAAAGCCCTCAGCTCTTGAGTCTCAGCCCTCAAGTATCTGGTTTCTTAGATTCTCAAGTGTAAGTCGAAGCATCCTCAACGTCAGCGATTTTCAGCATTTGTTGTCGTCCTTTACAGTTTTTGTTTTTTTTTTGTGTTTTTATGAACTGCAAATAAGTTGCAATTTGCTTTCCCTTCTTTATTCCAATTCTCTTTTCCCTCCAGCGCATTTATCTGTTGTAACTAAGATTCCCTGCGCTGACTGAATATCTATTAAAAATGCGTAAAATGAATTACTGCTCATACTACTCATAAGCTAAGTCTCCCCAAGCATTAGGTAATCGCCAATAAATTACTATCAATTATTCTACTTATGCATTCATTCTGAAAACTCGCCTGATTTAAAGCTGGATTATTCTCAAATCCAGCCTAGTTTACAGGCTTTTTTTTTGTTACTTATATTGTTCTCAAACATTAGTATTTTTAGACTTCATATTTACACAGTAATTTTACATTTTCTCTGAGTGCACATCTATTTACATAAGCATGTCAAATGGCTAATGTACTGGTAGGAGAGAGAGCACACAACAATTTAAAGTTCATATCCATAAAAAGGTAGTTTAAAAGTTTTCATCCATCAAATTAAGAATTGACAAACACATTAAAAACCACTCTTTTTTCCTCTGACCAACGACTTTCACATTTGCGGGGGAGTGTGACGTGTGCGAAGGGTATTCTAAAATTGGAATATACTGTGTACATTTTGCACTGTTTTGAGAATCAATTTCGATCGAAGTTCAAAAAATGAAAAAATACATTTTATTTGAATACAAAAACCTGTGTCAAAAAAAGAGAATATTTAATTTTTTTATATATGTATGTAGATCTAAAAGTGTCATCATCTAATGAACCACGGTTTTTACATTCTGGTAAATATGGTTAAGGAAACGAGAAATGGCTTGTGAAGGCCCATACTCGTAATCGTACGGGAATACAAAATACGTCGAAGTTGCCTCGTATCCAGGAGTGTTTGCCTTGTTGCTGGCGTCCTTTTACCCATTGTCCGAATGCACTTAAAGCGCAAATGGAAATCGAAAAGCAAAAAATGGCGACAGGCCGCATAAAATGTTAGTACTGTGTACGTAATTGAAATGGCATTTACCATTAGCCAGTCAGAGGTTGGCCAGCGACATGGGGCAGGTACACGGACAGGGACAGCGGCAGGGGCAGTGGCAGGGGCAGGGGCAGCAGCAGTTGGTAGAGCTGTGACTGGCGCCCAAAGGGGCAGATTGTGGGTAAGTTGGTTCAGTTGTAGTTAGCTGTGATGGTAGCTAATGCCAACAAAGGTGTGGCTGTTCCAGGCATGCAGCCACACGAAACCCAAAACTTAATAAAAATCAAAGAACAAGGAGTGGCAACGTCGAGTCGCCTCGCAGGCAATGCGAGTGTGAATGGGATTTGGAATGGGAATGGGAATGGGACTGGGAATGGGAATGAGGCTGAAACTGACTGCTGGTCACTTGAAAAAGCGTAGCAATAGATGTTAAAAACCAACCAAGGGGGAAATGTGGCAGAGATGGGGCCAAGTAATGGACAGGTGACAATAGAGGGGCGGGGGAGAGGGGTATGTGACTTGCTACAAAACTAAATGATTGAAAGCTTTCACTTGTTTGCGTTTTTAAGGCATGGCACACTCGCCTCATGTGTGTGTGTGTGTTTGCCCCTCTTCATCCCTTGTGGACAAAGTTGTCAGTAATTTGCATTTAGCTTTGGCTTTCGCTCAGAACGGTTGAGTGCAACAGCGACAAGCGACAAGAGACAAGCGACACAATGAAAACTAATAAACTAAGCAAATGAACTGCATTTTAGATGCTAAAAGTCCATCAGTATTGAGTGAAGCAATTGAAGCGATCGTACACAGGAAGACAAATCACGAGTAGTTTTAGTTGAAAGTAAATTTATGTGAACCATTTGGGATGTCTTGTTGGTTGGCTAGCAGAAGATCCCCCCCACTCCTTGAAGCAACAACTAAGGATTAATATATGTATATATATAAAAAAACATAAATTCTGTTTTGATTTTTTTTCGCACAGTGTAGCTTAACAATTTGCTGAGTTCTACTCAGTTGCTGTGAGCCTGCTCATTCCATTTAGGGAAGCTGCTCGGAAGCAATATAATCATATAACAGTATCTTTATATTATCCCGTTATTCATACCGTCAAATCGGTTGATTTTGTTCAATATTGGGAAAATCATACGCTCACCTCGAATAGGGAAGGCGTCTTTCATCTAAAACGTTACTCGTCCCAAGTTCTCCGTCTCCAAGTTTCCCCCATTTCCCTTAAAGTCCACGAACAAAGCAGCCTTGTATTCATGGCCAGCCCCCCTCCCCCCAGCTGCTCCTCGTCGGTTTGTTTGTTGGTTTTATTAGTTGCTGTCGCGCCTTTTACTATTAATTAGAAATGAAATTTTCTTATCATTTCTTGTCGTCCGGACGGACAACACCAGTTTGTCTGCCTTGGCGTCTGCTACAGATGCCACCTAGCTGACTAGCTGACTGGCTGACTGCAGTTTAGAGCCAATAACCTGAAATATTTGTCGTTAATTGTTTCGGGGCGGTATTGTTATTGTTATTGGGACGGCGTGCTAAGTGTCCCGATCACCACCTGTCTCCCCCGTTGGATGCCTATCCTGTTCATGACTTTCAATTTCAATGGCGCTCACTCACATTTCAGTGCTGGGAATGGTAAGCAGGAGCAGGAACACATCGTCGTCCACTTGTTTACAACGCCGGAAATTAATGGTGACACTTTATTGGCGCTCAATTGTCTTCGCCTCCTTTGCTTCTTTTATTTTGCCCTGTATCCATTAAATGAATAAATTGGGTATACTTATGATAGACAAAGGTTTTGCCTCAACGTTTAAGACACAATGACGCACAAATCGCCTGTAAATATCTATGTCACTAGTCCGCTCGATATTTCCAAGAATATTGGCATATATTTTGTTGGTTGTCTGGTTGTCTATGATTTTATGCAGAGTATCTGGTTCCTAATACTTTATCAAAAAAGTAGATTTTGTTGGCCCAAGAGCATATTTTATATTGAGGCGGCTTTTAGGCTCATAATAATTGATTGTGTTTTGTGTATGCAGGGTATCTTTTACGCCGAGTAAATCGCTGAAAGTGGTTTTCGGCTGATACTTGTTTGCCACAGTCGTCGTCGTCGTCATCACATACAAAAACACGTTAGCATGGCAGAGCCGCATCCCGTGCGTCCCTGTGTGCCCAGAGTACTGCGTCAGTTCTTGGCGCGCGTCCTGCCGCACCCTGGCTGCCACAACTACGGCTACAAAAATCCAAAAAAAAAAAACAAAAAAAAAGGATTGACGTGCGCATTTTAGTCACGCTGTCGTGAGTTTAGCCTTTTGCCATTTTAGCTGATTGTTTTTTCCTCTGTCCCTCGGTGTTGTTGCTGCTATTCTTGTTGTTGTTGTTGTTGTACTTTTGCTTAGGGCACACGCCATGTCACCAGCGCCTCAATGTATGGGTAACATAATATTTTGTTTATGTTTACCCAATTTGATTATATTTATCACTATCACTAACTAAACCAGCCCAAGTTTTTCTTGCGCGGCTCACAGTTTGTTTTGGGCGTCATATGCAAATTTACATTATCTATTTTTGTGCGTTTGGAGAAAACTGTGCACACACAAGCACACACAAGCACACTCACACACACGCACACTCACACATGCATATAGACATATACATACATATTGTGCATAAATGACGCACATATAAATATACATAAGTTTCGCAGAGCAAGATCGCTTGAGCTTTATTATTCAGTTTGCATTAAGTCTGTTTACAACTTGAATAGAATACTCGACTAGGAGACACACAAGTATTTAGTGGGCTGATGTGAATGGAATGATGTAAGAACGTTTAGGCTTTTTTTGCACTGTGCAAAGTCCAAATCGCAAATTGAGATTGCCTCGCTGTTGCTGTGTGCTACTTAAAATTGCCGAGGCCCACACAATCACTTCGCAACAAAGCTTAAATTCCAGCTCCGCTTGCAATGGCATCTTTGCTTTTGGCACGAAATTGTGCATTAAAGGTGAAAGAGAAAGAAGATACAAGGCCCAAGGCCCGCCCAAATCCATTCGAAGCCAGCATGAAAGCATTTTACATACCGGAATGTCCACTCGTTGGCAAAGTCCACTGTGTCTTTGTTCACGCTTACTCGCAATAACTGTGTTGCACCAGACCATACAAGCTTTAAGACTGTTCCAATTGCTAAGATAACGCGTCGAAAATATTGCAGGATTCGCGTCGTGGATAAATGAAAAATGCAGCTATTTATTGAGCATGCGTGCGTGAGTGCGAACATGTACGCACACGTATGCGTTAAGAATGTGTGCGAAGAAACAGCTATATTGTTACTGTATCGCGTATATTCTTGAATGTGAGCGAAGAAACAGTTATATTGCTACTGTATCGCGTATACTCTTGAATGTGTGCGAAGAAACAGCTATATTGCTACCGGATCGCGTATACTCTTGAATGTGTGCGAAGAAACAGCTATATTGCTACCGGATCGCGTATACTCTTGAATGTGTGCGAAGAAACAGCTATTTTGCTACTGTATCGCGTATATTCTTGAATGCGGTTTAACCTCAAATATTAAAGAGAAAGCAAAACGAATTTGTTGCACAACTATTCGCTTAAGCCCCTCAAATGACATTCAACGAAATACAAAAACTTTTGGTCCGAGGAATAAAAAATAAATCAGCAAGCAGTAGATGTTGAAGTTCTTGGAAACAGCCGTACACAAATAACTACATACAAGCAAATACAATACCAATAAGCGAAGGGAACACATAACCTCGTAATAGGTGCCATCAATTGTGAAATGGGGTCCAGAAAATTGCAGGCCACGCAACAGTGGATGAAAAATTGAAATGAACTCTGGGATTTTGGGCAATGCAATTCAATGATTATCTACAATGGCATTAAAATTAAATTAGTATTGAAGCGTTAGTCAAAGCTACGGATTTGACGTATGTGCTTGAACACATGAATATGTACATGCATACATATATATATATATATACATATGTACAGCTACAATTTGTCGGTGAGGAAAAGCGGTAGAATCGACACTCAAAAGCGCGCGAATTTCGCGTTGCAATGACGCGAACATTTCGGAATCCATTTATTTTCATCATTGCACGTGACTTTGCATAAATATTTTTATACCCTGCGTACCAAATGATCAAAAGGTATCCTTACCTGAATTGCAGTTATGCGTCCTTAGTCCAATAGCTCTGTTTGAAATAGCGCTGAAGAAACACTTTGATTTTCACTTGCTTACTACAAAATGTAATTTAATAAATTATTTTCGGTTGAAGCTGCAGCACGCTTTCTGTAGACTACAAGTAGACTACTAACAGGACGCTAGTGATGTACTACTAAGACTGTAACATAACATCTGTAACCTAACATGCAGCTCTGTGCTTAACATTGTTGTCGATGTTGATCGATAACAATTGTGTGATGCCTTACAGAAAGAAGAAGAAGAGTTAACCGTTGTGCACGAAGAAAATATAGCGGACGTGTTTTAAGAAATACATATAATTTAGTTCTTTAAACATTTGTAAAGGGTATCTACAGTCGAGCACTTTGCTCTAAAGTGCACATGTTATAATTGTTATTATTGTTGAAAGAGCGACAACCCTAAAACTGGCCGCCTTTGGTTGCTACCAACTTGTGTCAAGTTTTTTTTAGCATGTCGGCTGCAGGAATTTGGTTTTCATTTTACTTAATTTTTCTATATTTGAAAATCAATAGAAGGAACTCTCAACGGGAGAATACATTGCATCGTGGCGTAGCTTAAATACACTTCGATTTTAATGTATTTTATTTTAAATAATTTATGAAAAATTGAAATCCCAGTTGAATATTGATTAAGAATTGTCACATCGACTGTGAGGTAATTGCGTATCAAATACACATCATCTACACAAATGAGAAAAAAACCCCCCGTTTTAAAGTAATTTGTCAGCTTTTTAACCCAGCTGTTGGACTCTCACTGCATTAGTGTAAAAGGTACACTGCACTTAGCTCTGCACATTGTGCAACGTTGGGCTTTCGAAATGAGCAGCGCTTTTTAATGACTCAACGTTTCTTGACTTTGATTTGAATCGTAGCTGGGTCTGGGTCTGGGCAAGCCAAAGGCGTTGGATTTGAACCCGCTTTTTGTCGGTTGTCAAAATAACAAAGTGCTTTTGGCCTTTGGCAACAACAACACCAGCTGTAAGTGCAGCGACAGCGCTGCCAACTGCAAAAACTGTCGATGAATGTTAAAGTTAACAAGTGACGGAAGTAAATTTACTGAGCAAAAAATATTAAAAGGCAAGTAAGCGAAAAAAAAAGAAATATATATATATATATATATGTGTGTGTATGTGTGTGTGCGTGTTCTCGCCTTAAAAGGGCAATCACAAAAAAAAATAGTACGGCTAGCAAAAAGTTGGCTTGAAAACCCTTCAAAGAAACCGCTGCCAACAAAATTAAAAAAATGCCGAAAACGAAATACCATTAAATACCCAAAATTCTCTGTATGGATACAATTTAATATTCCTAATGTTCTTGTACATCACTTTTTCAAGCTGTATAAAATACTTTATAGGTGAGATAATTTCTTGAAGCCGTTACACACACCGTGGAAATATTGTAATGGAATAAGAAACAATAAATAGAACTTATGCGGGTTGCCTTCTAGAAGGTGTAGGCGAATGTGAATTGCGTGTGTGTGCTCAAACATATGGGTTATGTGTGTGAGTGCTTGAGTGTGGATGTGTGCGTGCCAGCTAAAATTTAATGTAGGCCATAATGCAATTCAGTTAGCAATGTTTAAATTGCATGCAACCAAAGCCGTTAAATATTAATGTTCAATATAATATGAGTATTTTATTTTTTTTTTCTCTGAAATATTGTATTTTGCAGATTTGCTCAAAGTCTGTTCAAAATCTTAGGCTATTGAAAATGTAGGGGGGTGAATTCTTCCTTCCTTCTCTATCCAGTAACAAGACAGTTGGGTTTTTGTTGTTACAAGATTCTTACATACTTGATTTTATGTTCATTTTAAACATTAATGTTATTGATAACAGCGCCGAGTGCGCTGTTAGGAGGCAGCATTGCAAAAAAGAGACGCTGTGGATCGTATGTTATGCACAAAAAGAGATCAGCTGATTAGCCCGGCTTAACATAACCCACCTAAACAGCTATATCTTTTCATTTAAGTTATGGTCTCCTTGGATATAAATATATACACTGCTGTGTACAAATAAATGGACATATGTATTTATATGTGTAAGCCAATTTCGTTATTTATTTCTACTCTTTATAAACTAAGGTAATCATTAATCTCTCTCGCTCTCTCTGTATCTATCTAAAACGTTTTCGCAGTTCCTCTTTGCTATTGTGTCCAAATCTTAGCGTAGCTTTAAGATAGTCCCTGTGTAAATATACATATATAACTTTAAGCTTAAGTGTCGCTTATCTGAGTGTGCTGCTGTGCTGCTGCAAATATAAATTGGGTGTGAAATCAATTGACGTTTTGCTTTTGTGTTTGCTTTCGTTACAGTTCTGCATGCAGTTAGCTGGGAGGAGTGGTGGACCTACGATGGCATATCAGGTAAGTTATCGCCTTCAGAAGCTGGTTGGGTCTTAACTTTCTTGCGTTTGCACTGCCCTGAGTTGTACCAAGTTCAAATATTCACTCAATGTTTGTTTGCTTGTCCATGTCGAATGCGCTTTGGGGTAACTTTTTCAGTTGTAATTTTTTTACGGCACCATCTTCCCATCCCGCCCGCCCCTCAACTGGCTGCGTGCTCATAAATGCCAGAAACAACAAAGTAGATTTGAATCAAAGCTTACGGCGACAACAAAAATGGCAACAAAATCAACAATAAAACAAAAGTGTTCCCTTGTCGGAACTGCTCGACTAGAAGACGGACATATATATATATATGTGTATATATATATAATATAGTTATAAAAACCAGCTCTGCTGCTGGTTGACAAATAGGAAACCAAAAAAAAAAAAAAAAATACGTTTATTATTCGATTGGAATGCAATGATTTTTCATTCAATTTACTAATTTCTGTTGCAATTGATATGACAATATCTTTATTAATCCAATCAACTTGTTACGCACACCACAACAATTACAAACGAGTATTTGTCAAGTATTTGTCAAGCTTGTAATCCTTAAATTTATATATATATATATATATATATATAGTAGATCGACTTCTGAATGTGATACATCATACATGGATACTTGTTTAATGAATGATTAAACCGAGTTGACGTTTAGAATCGAACTGGCGAGCAGGCTCTTTATTTATACAAAAATGCTTAAAACTAAATACATACATATATAATATATATAATATATAATGTATACATATACATATATAACATTATGCAGCTGCTGGTAAGGCGACTGCTTGGCGCCTAAATACTTAGAAATATTATGCAGCCGTTTGTGAGGCGACCGCTTTGGCGCCTAACAGCGGCTGGGTAACGGTAACTGTGGCGAAGGCATCCGCATCGGCGCCTAACAGCGGCTGGGTAACGGTAACTGTCGCGAAGGCATCCGCATCGGCGCCTAACAGCGACTGGGTAACGGTAACTGTCGCGAAGGCATTCGCATCGGCGCCTAACAGCGAGCGGATCACGGCGACCGTCGCGACGCCAGCCAAAAACAGCAGTTGCGAATCCAACTTCAGAGGCAGGCACAACGATGGACAAGGCTGGCCTGCATGGGTCAGCCATCAGCATCTTAGAGCGTCACATGTTCATACTCGAACACTTACACTAGTGTTTATTCTTGAACATGTGTTATATATACAGGGTGTTCATTTTTGAACAACACTTTTTGGGCAGATCAGAGATGCCTCTTTCTGTGTGTCATATTTGCAAAGAAATAAATGCATACATACTTACATACGTGGAGCGGCAGGTGCTGCTTCTGATTGCCACACGAGAACTGCCGACTTCAAATTGCATTTTACACACCTTCGTATGTGCATGTATGTGTGTGTATGCATGTATTATGAACGCTGCCTGGAGTGTGCAACAATGTTTGCATGCTTCTCGGCGTTTTAAGCAGCACACAGCCAGCATCAGCCGTTCTCCAGTTGCCGAATCTTATCCCTTGTCGTTCTTGGGGAACGTTTTTACAAACGACTGAAACTGCACGCGTGAATTGTACAGTGAAGCCAAAAGAAGATGGAAACGATGACGAAATCTGGCCATGACTAAAACTCGACTGCTTGTAACTTGGCCCATTGTGTGAGTCTAAGTCTGAGTCGGAATCTTGATTGGCAACCGCTGCAATCAAGCCCACTTCAGACACTCCGGTCCACACTCACATCTCTGTCCAGCACACACCTACTCTATGTCTGAGCAAAAAGAAAAATGAAAAAGTCATTGTGTCACAAGTCAACAGGGCAACGTGAATGTGTCCTGGGAGATTATGGCTAGACGCCAGTCCTGTCTGCCAGTCCAGTCGAAGACAACGCCAGATAAGTATGTCTACGTTCCCATACCCATTCCCATTCCCATTCCCATTCCCATTCCTGTTCCTGCTCCCGTTCCCCTCACCCTTACTCTTACTCTTTCCAACGTCCCACTCCGCCGTTCGTTTTAATCTCATTAGAGACAACGGCGACGCCATTTGCACAAGACAAATGCATAAATAAGTTCAAGTGCCTTGAATTGCGAATTGGATTTTACAACCAAGGAAAGCAAGGGCAACTATGACCGTTGCAGTCGGCAGTTCACCGACCACGCCATACTTTGCTCTAGTAGATCTATGAAAATGTTCAAAAGTCATTTAACCAGCTCCCAGTAAGTGCAGATCCGTGCCGGACGTAACTTTGTATATCATATATGAATACTAATCTATTCATTTCTAGGAAAAAAAATATACAAATACAACAAAAAACGGGAAACTGGAGTGTGAGGAGGATATGTCCATATGCCCGGCCGTCTGGGCTTATTAGTTTTTGGCAGTACCATAGTCGTAAAATCGTGAGTGTGTACGTACAGGGTATTGCCTAGTTGGGCACCGTCTTGAGTCGAGCACACTTGTTTAAATATGTATTTATGACCAAGTTGGAAAAAATGCGAAAGCATCCAAAATTTAAGTGAGACAACAGCAAGAATATTTTGCAAAAATGCTCAACTAAAAGATACCCTGTAACTGCGACTATATATATGTCATATCGCTGTAATGCCTATCTGCCAGCTTGATCCGCTTGGTTACCAGATATGCGAGAGAGGGAAGCGAGCCGACAATACTAACTTGAAATGCAATGGGTAGTAAAACATGCGCACACCTTTAGTGTAAGCCCCTGTAAAGCAGTCGATGGTGTTTTCGTAACACGTGTTGTCAACAAATTGCAACCAAATCCGTGCAAAACTTTGTCTCTCTTTGGCATAAATAAATTTGCATAAGCATGGCATACTACATGAGTGCTATCGCTGCAAAGCGATGCTGGTGTTGCGGCCCGTGTTGATGCCAGAGAGTGCCCTGTGGGATTGCCACTTGCAATGGGACTGAAATTGGTAAAGCAGCAGCGCACCAGCACCAGCACCAGCAGCAGCACCAGCATCAGCACCAGCATCAGCACCAGCAGCAGCTTCAACGATTCGGATTGGGAATGGGATTGGGAATAAGAACTGCTCTTGGATACAGTTGCTTCGTGTGCGCTTAAAGCGCGTCTAATGCGGCACAGAGTGCTGCTACTGCTGCTGCTTCTGCTGCTGAGTCTGCTTGCTTCGAACGTGCCGGTGGCTTAACATGATTTGCACGAGCAACGAGCCAAATAAATGCAAGTCAAATATATATGTATGTATGCTTAAGCGATGGCCACGCAGGGTACTCCGAGTGCAGTTCAGTTAGCACAGTATCTCAAATGCGAGCGTCTGCTCTGCCCCAGCCACTAATGTTGTTAATGGCTGCTAAAATCGTTTGGCAATTGCCTCATTGACTCGACTACAGCCCGCAATTTAATAGACTTAACTTGCTCTCTCTCTCTCTCTCTCTCTCTCTCTCCTTATCGCTTTCTGTTTGTCTGTCTATATCGCTCTCTCTTTCCCTCTTAATGTTGCTTGAGGTCAACAATCGTTTGAGCGCGAATACGTGGCATATCTTTGATTGGAGCTTTTGATTGCGCTTGTCGATATAGCCGCTAAAACATATTGATCCCATCATGCCTCCGATTCGCAATCCTCGATGCTCGATGCATGATGCTCGATGCTCGATGATTTTGTACGTGCAATTTAGCAGGTTAGTAGGAACACGCATGCATCATCTGATACGGTTGCATCAAAGCGGTTTTCATGCATCTAGAGAGCATAACGAGACTCAATAGACAACAGATTTTGAGATACCAATGGGGCTCAACACAAAACAGGCCAATACATACATACATACATACATACATACATACTTATGTACATAAGCATTGTATTGTTATTTTGTTGATTTTTTACAAAACAAGTTTTAAATTGAATTTGGTCAGCATTTACACGAAATACTTAAAAAAAAAAAACATTTTAAAAAACTTAAGTGAAGCTTTTTTTAAGTGCCTAAATCAGCAGTCATAAATTCGACTGCCTGAAATGGCTTTGTCGTTGGTTAACCGATTTTCCTACTGCATTTAAAACTTTAAATTTAGCTTTAAAAAATATATACATTTTTCGCAAAAACTTTGTTTTATTTATTTATTTATTTCTTGAAAAAATAACGGTGTTTTTGTAACTGTAAAGCAAACCTTAACCGCACTAAATCAGCGACTAGTTGACGAGCTGTAAAAAAATGGTTTTTACTTTTCCAGACAATCGCAAAATTCATTCTAGTTGAAAATCTAAGGAATTATAAAGTTTTTATTCTTGTATTTTCAATAGATAGATGTATGTGTGTGTGTGTGTGTAATCAAGACAAGTACATACTTTCCACATGTCGTTCATCCTGTGTGCATGTGTCGTGTTAACTAAGTAAACCGCATGAAATTAGAGCAATCAATGCGGGCTTCAGACGCAGCTCGGTGTCTGTTGGCCACAAAACAAACAAACCCACACCTCTACTACTCTTGCTGGCTCCACCGCTAAAATCAAACAAATCCAAAGCCAAAGTCTGACCCAAAGTCGAAACCAGAACCAACCCGTACCCAACCAAAACCCAATAAAACCAACACCTATGCAGACAAATATTTTAATAGCTTTAGTTAAGAGCAAACTCGCTGGGTGGCTTTCGTTTAGCCGTTTAGGTCCATATATATAAGTTTTCCTGCCCAAGTTACCTCTCTCTCTCTCTATCCCTCTCTCTCTCTCTCTCTCTCTCTCTCTCTCTCTCTCTCTCTGACAGTCTCTGTATCTGTTTCTAGGCCACCACCCAGTTGGTGAACATATTTGGCATGGCTTGCGGTCAGTAGCAAACTAGAGTTGTGGATCAGATAGGACCAATTTGGTACTGGGTCAAGTGTAAAAACGTATTAAATGATTATTCATTTATCGATGAGTTATATATATATATATAATTATCAGCTTGACTAGCGCACTTCCCTGCTGGTGGATGCCACATTAAGTTATTTAGGTATTCATTACGCCATAATTTGAGAACCCAGCAAATCATCATTTTAATGCTAGACCTAAGCTTAGTTCCTCGACTGTGATTAACTTCAAATTAGAATGTGGATGTTAGTTATCCGATCGATTTACAGCTTAGCTTCACAACCTTAACCCAAACTTCATTTATCTGAAATGATGTCGCCAGGTCTGTGATTGTGCTGGAATTTTCTTAAGTTGAATTATTAATTCAATACAAAATAAGTTATATGAAATGATTTGCGCTTAAAAAAAACAGCAAACATCTGTTTAAACGGAATCTTGTCAAGTGGCAAAAAATTTAAATTTCATATGTGCGCCAAATACAACAATTCCAACTTTTGCTTTTGGCGAACATCCTGTAATGACAGCTGGCAAAGTTAACTTGGCTTTTGCTATACGTGACTTGGTACACATATGTATATCTCTATATATTGTACAGAACTCTAAATAATTGCAAAATTGTTCACGTTATAAGGATGCCAAATGCTAGAATCAACTTTTGTAAAGATGCTAAATTCTCCCGGATTCATATTTATTGTATTTCTTGAATTACTTTTTAACACATATTCATCGGTTTCGAAAAATTCTAATCACTTTTTTTAAGGTGGCTTATTTATATTGCTCTAGGTTGTTTTTAACATTATAATATCTTAAAGACCCTAACAGTGTTGAAATCTTGGCATTAATTTCAATCCCAATTCAATCCCATTCCATTTCTTTGGCATTTTGTAAGGAAATATTTGGACAGCAATTAATTTTGTGTTTTATAATTGAAATTATTGTTTGCAGGTCCCGCTTTTTGGGGTCTCATCAATCCGGAATGGTCACTCTGCAACAAGGGACGTCGACAGTCGCCGGTCAATCTGGAGCCGCAACGGTTGCTATTCGATCCCAATTTGCGTCCCATGCATATTGACAAACACAGGGTAATTTGATTAATACGAGTATGCTCTGAAAGAATTTTTTGTTTTCATTTGGAGTCCTTACGCAAATCCCTATTATCACATACAGAATATTAAGTTACAGTATTTTTTCCCGACAGATAAGCGGCATCATCAGCAATACGGGTCACAGCGTCATCTTCACGGCCGGCAACGATACGGTGGCTAATTACGATGGCATGCAAACGCCAGTGAATATATCCGGTGGTCCCCTATCTTATCGCTATCGTTTCCATGAGATACACATCCACTACGGACTGAACGATCAATTTGGATCCGAGCACAGCGTCGAGGGTTACGCATTCCCAGCGGAGGTGAGTTGAGTTGCTTGTCCATTTAAATTATTTTTGTAGTTTTTCTTTGAGGTGCATTTAGTGAGCCCACATTTCGAATTCGACACTTTGACGTCTGAAATGCTTGGAGACATACCCGACATTTTTGCGCCTATTTTTGGGAATGTGTCGCCCATCAGATTGTGCGCTCCTCTTCAGCAATTCAATTGTGTGTGTCAGCAGGAAGAGCTGAAGCTGAAGCTGAAGCTGGAGACGGCAATCTGGATTTATGGCCCAGGTTGGGGGCTGGATGGAGTCAGGCGTATGTCAAGTTTTCGAATTTGTCGTCGCCTCGACTTTCGTCTTTATTTCCCTCTGATTCTGCTACATTTGGCCGGAGCCATTGTTATACTTACTTGTACTGTAACTTGTTAGCTCGCCTGCTCAAATATTTACACAGATAAACGAGCGGAAGTGTATTTGATCAGCAGTTAACGTACTTGCCTAATGCCGATTTGTCGCTGTAGTCAGTCGCTCAACATACCAAGTCTTAAGGTACTCAGTGGCAAAGTGCGCTTTTGCCCGGCTGCCTCAATATTGCTATCATCCGAGGGCAGACGGACGGACGGACGGACGGACGGACGGACGGACGGAGGGAGCCCTTGTGAGTTCCAACAATATGGAGTAGCTTGAAGTTTGTCCTTGTGCTGCATACCATTCAAATATCATTCACACATCTTCTGCTAAAAACAAAGCACATGTTTTAAATAGTAGTATGCTGGTTATCCTGGAAAGAGGAAACTATCTATATACATTTGCACATATGTATCTGATTACGACTTTTATAAGGACGAATCCTATTCGAATATTATGCATTGTGTACATTATGCCAAATTCTCGGCCGATAAGTGATGTGCGTTTGTTGATTTCGCCGCGCTGTGCAAATGCCTGAAAATATTTTATTGTATTACTTTTACATTGTTTTTCATCATCAGGGGCATATTCTGGTGTCATGTGGCACAGGCAACGGGCGCAGGTACCGGCAACAGCAATGGCAACGGGAACTTTCACTCGCATCCTACATGCAGACATGAACTCAGACACCTTGCCTGTTCGGGTTGTCAGCCACATCAGTTTGTGCTGTTGCTCCGGCTCCCGCTCCTGCTCCTGCTCCTGCTCCTGCTCCCGTTTTGTGCCCCAATTCTTCCACTCCCACTGGTCTTGTCTGGGATGTCTGATTTATTTAGCCTGGGCACAGCGTAGGCACATGTGAGCTTTTTCTGGCTGCCTGCTTGGCCTGGAGGCAGACTCGTATTCTCATTGCTTGTTGTTTGGCAAATATGATTTTGGCCCCTCTTTTATTTTTGATGTCAAGTTCAGGGGTATACACGTACATGCACACGCATACACACACGCACACACACACACACACACACACACACACACACACACACACACACACACAAACATTTGTTTCGCTCAGTTGATTTGCAAGCAGCTTATTAAAAATATGTAAATACGCGAGCCGAGGCGAAAGATGAAGGGGACGCAACAACAACAACAACAACAACAACAACAGCAGCAGCAGCAACAACAACAACAACAACAGCAACGCGAAAGGTTGAAAATTGAAATGCTGTGCCATTTTGAGACGCATTCCGTGGCCTGCTAATTTGACGAGCCATTTGCAGATTCGGATTCAGATTCAGTTTCAGTTTCAGTTTGAGGCCTCAGACATGTGTTCAAGCAGCTGGCACTGATGGTCCTCTTAGCTGCTCTGCTTTGCTTCCCCCCTTTGTGTTAAATGATCATCATTGATTTTACTGCCCAGCCCATAACAGACAATGGCTGCCAAAGCAGGGCCAGTGTGAACCGAAGAGTTCCATGCCGGCATGTCAACAAATGGCAGCAAATTTCTCTCAGTCATTGTCGTCCTGCTCCTTACTCTTTGCTTCTGCTTCTCCTTCTTATTCTTCTTCTACTGCTTCTTGTGTATTTTCACAAGCTGGCCCGGTCAAGCTCTTGTGGCCATAATGTGCAGCTGTTGCCAATTTGTAAGTCGCTGCATATGCAGCCTATTCGTCTAATTAGTAAACGCCATTGGTAATTAACTCATATTACAATTCGGTACAATGGGCCAGTTTGGCAAACTTGTTGTGAATATTAATCAAATTAAAGGGAGGCAATAAAAAACCGCAACATGTCTGTCTGTGTGTTTGGCTGATAATAGTGCTCAATGTGTGAAATACCCTTTACTACTCCATTCGAAGTGTCCACTTCAGTTCGCATCTTGTACACGAAATTCACGATTTGTGTTCATCATTTTTACTTAATCATCTGTTCATCAACTTGCCGGAAAACATACAAGTTTTGGAATTTTTTAATTGGTTTTTATAAGTTATCATTTCTCAAGGAATGTACATTTAACGAATATCTAAAGCAATATTTTTGTATAAATCAATTTTCATGTGAAAATCTGCATATTAGTCAGCGAAATGATATTGCCATTAAATTAGATAGTCCTCAACATTCAAGTACATTCTATGAAAGAAATCGGTAAAAGGTTTATATATAGTGAACCTATATATCTATAAATGCAAAAAAAAAACTATTTCTTTTAGGCTTAGCATAAATAAATAAATTATTTTCGGTATTCTTTGGAAGTTTTTGCGTAAGACCTAATCGAACAAATAACATTATTTATTAATTAAAATACTATAATTATATCAAGTTATACTGAACTTAATTTAAGTCGTTGTCCAACTCAAGCGATGCTTGCAAGCTTTAAGTTTTTTGTGCAACTGTTTCTAGTTGCTTCCACAAATTAATCATGTGTCGATTGGGGCAATCAGCTATTTTATGAGCACGGCCAAATTGCGAGCGGTTTTAATGAATTCGTAATTGGCAATTTTAATTAATCCAACGAAAATCCGCACAAGATTACAGCGGACATGTCCTGGTATTCAATTTGTGTGCCGTTGTCAATTGATACCACAGCCTGCCTGCCCACCTGTCGTGGGCGTGGCCAGGAGTTGTTTCTATTTCTATTTCGCGTTTGGCATTATGCAAACAAGTTGCTGGTTTTTGCCTGTTGTTTGATTTGCTTTATTTGTGTTCGTTGCGGTAATTCTGCACTTATCTTGTGGGTAAAATTTAATCACTTGACACACTCGACGCACCTCTTCACCGTGCATCCTGTGCCTTATTGCCTCCTTGCCTCGTTGCCTCCTTGCCACCTTGTCTGTTTGCCTCTTTGCCTCCTGTGGCATCTACAGTCTACTGTTTCCCCGTTTTAGTCGTTTAGGCGTACACTCTTGCCTCCTGCTTAATGGACTCGATGTTCACGTTGGCATCCCCCTTTCCCTCTCGCTCGCCGGTTGCTGCGGTCTCCATCCATCTGCAGCTTCATCCTTTTGCAACGTGGCAACGTTCACAACCCAAAACGACCGACGTGACCGACGGCTTAGCCATTAATTTACGCGCTAACCATGAGGTACTTAAATATCCGAATGTATCTGTATTTGTGCTTTCCACTTCAACATACAGACACACACACACACACACACACACACACGCACACACACACACTAGCATGCTAAATATTTGCTGGTAATGAGGTCGTGTTGTAAATTTATGTTTGATTTGCCGACCAAATTTAAAGTGGTTGTTCAACGCAATTTTCATTGGCTTTAATAAGTTTTGTAATGAGTCTAAAATTAAGCATTTTACAAGCGCATTGGCATGAAAATTTGATTGGAAAACCTTCATTATGCAGCCGTAATCAAATTTAAATATTTGCAAAATTGTGACCTAATAAGGAGCCAGAATCTGACAATGCTTTATAATGATGTGCTGTTCCAGCTTGAGAGCCTTACGATTCCATCATTAAATCATAAATACAAGAAAATCAAAAATCAAAAATCAAATAACCAAATTCCATGTTGTGTGTTGCCTTAAGCCACTTGGCCAACTTGATCAATACTCTGAACAAGTTGACCACACTGAGCGACCGACACTTTAAGAACCAGCACTTTAATTACCCCCTCACCCCCTCACCCGCTCACCCGCACATGGGAAGGCAACACGTCCATTAAAAATGCCAGCCAGGCAATTTAAGATCTCGGCGCTGCTCATCTTTTCATATGAGCGCATTTTAAAACGACAGCAAAAAGGAGCATTTGCTATGTTGCTGCTGCCTTAACTCTTGATGTTGCTGTTATTGCTCGCAATTGTGCTTCCTGTTTGTGAAGCGCATAATTAGCAGCAAGTGCTTGCGCCATCAGTACTTCAGTGTACACACTCCCACATACACACACACGCCACACGCACACAGCCACACACACACAGCCACACACACGCACAGACTATGTCCGGCAGCATCTGACAACTCTAGCACTGCACTGCACTGACTGAATTTGTGTATGTGTTGGGGACACAATGTCCCCATGTGCGTTGTTGGGCTAATTTGCTTCATTTGTCTAGAAAACTGACTGACAAGCCTCTAACGCTAACACACACACACATACACACACTTAGAGAGAGACACAGAGAGCGAGAGAGAGAGAGAGAGAGAGAAGGGGTTTTATGTGCTGGATTCATGGCTAGCTGGCAAAGTGTTGACATGAGGCCATGTTTTCAGGCCTAGTCCAACCGACCCGTCTTGCATACCAACAGCGTGTCCGGTCAACGCAACACGAAAGCCAAGCTAAAACCAGCTTAAATAACCAACCAACCAACCCCCCAACCCCCCCAAAGATGGTTTAGCATTTGGCTGGTTTAGACACAGTGGTTGTGGGCAGACTTACCGAAAGTTTCAATTTATTTGCTTTCTAGAAATCTTTATTGAAGTTTGCCATTTAAGAAGTGTGAATTAAATAATACATATACATATATATATATATATATATATATATGTCGACTGGTCTTCTTTGATATGAATAAATTGATGTATTTTTATTTTCAAATATTATTTTTCCTTTTGAAGATTAACTTTATTATTTATAACACTTATCACTAATGAACAGTCGGTTCTTAACAAAGTTAAATAGTTGGTAATAATACTATATAAACATTCAAGATTAACGATTATAATTCAAAATTAGTTTCAATCATTTACTGTTCATATATTTATTCGCATTTAGAATATTTGATTTCATTTTGAATTCAGTATTGGTAACCACTGTTTTTGAGACGGTCCTGGGCTGGGCACCAAGCGATTGGCCTAAGCCAAGGCACAGCTTGCAGCTGGATCCGCCGCTCTGGTTATTGGCCATTACCTTGGCCAAGCCAGGGCAGGCTAGGCCAGCACAGCACAGCACAGCACAGCACAGCATAGAGCAGATAAAAACAAATCAGACCAAAGCAGACTAGACCAGACCAAGCCTGCAATCCATGCAGTGAAAACATGTGTAATTGATCTGATTAAGTTGCCTTTTCTCTGCGCCTGCCTCTGTCTCTGCCTCTGTCTCTGCCTCTGTCTGTGTCTCAATGTATCTGATTGTGTGTTTGCCTGTAACTGTATTTATGTATGTTTATTTGTGTGTCTGCAAGTGTGCGGTGTGGTAAGAAGCATGTCGAAAGCCTGCCTCTGTGTATGGCCTTCTGTTCACAAACAAACTGGCAAACAAACTGGGATTCCAAGTGAGGCTGGTCCTCGTGACCGCCGGTTAGGGGTTAGGTGCAATGGGAGTGGATTGGTTGGACTATCCTCTTGCCCGGCTATTTGCCGGTACTTGCTACAACTGTCCGTGTTTATTTGCCACTGCCGCACGCTTTGCTGTTTAATGAAACGAAAATATAACATTTGAGTTTGCGGTAAATATTGTATAATTTTTTACGCACACAATGCTTCTGGGGCAGGGTCAGCGAAACACCGGAATAATGCTTGGGATTCTTAATGTTTCAATTTGCCTGCCGCCTATTATCAGCAATAACTCTCTTCTTCTTCTCATGTCTCGTTTTTTGTTATTTAAAAAAAAGGAGTAATTTTTCTATCCCGTTGAAAGTCAAAATAACAGCTTTGGATAAGGAATCCTTTGTCTGGCTGTCAGCTAGCAAATTGCTTTGCGCTTTAAATGCCTTCAATCGCATTCCAGGGTGTGAATATGTGATTTAGATAAATAATTCATTCCAAAACTTACACTGGCACTGGCAATTTACAAGCTCCAGAAGGCTGTGTAATATACTATACACTATATACACTATATACTCATGCTCAGACAATTTGTTTTTCAATTTGCTCGTCAAAATTTCATTTGCCTTCTCTATTTGCATGTGCTGCTGTGTGAGAACTCAGCATGCAACGAGTTTAGAAATTTTAATTTAATTTAATTTTTATTTGCCTAACTAGGCACACACTAAAAAATGAATCATATAGTTTTAATATCTGATGCATTATTTTTTTGCTACTGTTTGGCACTCTCGTATGCCCCGCATTTAAGCAAAATGGGTAGATTGATCTCAAGTCTGTTAAGAGTAATCGATTTAACTTTATTCGTGGTGCAGATATTCGACTTGCTGTAGGCCATCTACAAGGCATGCCCATTCCTTATCTTATCTTATCCTTTCTTCAAGTGCAGAACTTTCTTTTCATCAACATTGCTGAATTTCTACTTGCAACCAACTTATTTTCGGGCGATAATATTCAATATATTATTTACCAAATGTGATATATAGTTAAAGTCGAGATTGCATATTCAACCTCAAATATCCATAATAAGTGCAAAAGTGCTAACTCCGAATATAGAGATTTTCTTGAACTGCATATTAATTCAAATACCTGTGCTATGCAAATGAATACGTACTGAAGACAGCTTGCAAAATATTCGAATAGTTTTGCAGTCACCAGTTTTGTCAACAATGCAATACCCAGTTTCGATCTCGATGGAGTATGGAGTATGGAGTTTGTGTGTGTGTGTGTGTGTGAAATGTGTTACCCTACCTTAGATTGTTGGTCAACACGTCCACTTCCTTTCAATGTGGGCTAAGGAATAATATTTGTTTTTTCAGGCGTTGGGTTGGTGCGATTGTGTGTGCGTGTGTATGTGTGTGTGTGTTTGTGTGTTTGTGTGTGTGTGTGTGTGTGCAGTATGCACTCGTATTTGTATGCATTTTGTTTATTGTTGCGATTATTTTGTTGCAATTTACGGGAAACAAGGCGAGTTTTCACCTCTCATCCAACTACTGTTGTCACTTTTGCGACCCACCTCCTCCCACACCGCAAGTACTTGGTCCTGTTCTGGCTAGAGAGAAAGGGTGGCTGCCTTGGCTGCTGTGCACACAAGGCGTACCCGTTGCCGGCTCTTTGTATGCATTTCGGCTTAAATTGAGCAACAATAAAGTTGGCCATAAAAACAAATAGAATACAGAGCAACTTGTGTATGGGATTCCATCTCACTAAGCCATTTATACACACATATATGTATCTACATGTATCTGTGTATCTTTTAAGCCTTACTTACTCATATCTTTTCTCTCTCTCTCTCTCTCTCTCTCTCTCTCTCATACACACTTTCTCTCTATCACTCTCTTTCTCTGTGCTTATCTCTCGCAGATACAAATATTCGGCTATAATTCACAGCTATATGCAAATTTCTCAGACGCTCTGAACCGTGCTCAGGGCATAGTTGGAGTCTCCATATTATTGCAGGTAAGCTTCTCATACGGTTTAACACAAGCGGCAGCAGCTAACAGTAAATATCTTTTAGCTGGGCGATCTCTCAAATCCGGAACTGCGAATGCTTACCGATCAGCTGGACCGCATTCGTTACGGGGGCGATGAGGTGTTCGTGAAGCGACTCTCCATACGCGGACTAATGCCCGATACGGATCACTACATGACCTACGATGGCTCGACAACGGCACCGGCCTGCCACGAGACGGTCACCTGGGTGGTTCTCAACAAGCCCATCTATATAACAAAACAACAGGTGAGTCGACCAAACTCAAATTCAGGTGAAAACCATAATCTAACTATAAGCCAATGCTTTTGAAGTTCAGTTTGGACCAAGTTATGACTGTGAAAAGTTTTTACCCATCTTCTGCTTCTGACCATTCGAATTCGGCACTTAGAGTCGAGAAATCTGCTCTATTTTCTTCCAAATTCCCTAGGAGCCTTATGATGATGGCAGCATCGACGTTAAGTGAACTCAATTGTGGAACATTCACTGAATTACAAATGGGTTTTTTTTAACGGATTTTGTTGTATTTATTATTATTATATATTTCTTAACTTGCGAGAGGCAGATCTATGGAGTTGCAAGAAAATCATGTTATGGGTCGAAACAAATCCTTTAAAAAATCAGGAGTCATGTGTATAATGCTCCAGGACTAGTACGCAGAGAAGTAGACGGACAGACAGTGATGCTGATCAAGAATTATATATATATATATATATGTTGTATTGCATATCTTGAAATTGAAAACATCGTTCATTTTAATTGCTCAAATTCAGAATTGTGCCCCATTTTTTGGTTGTCCCTCGAGTAACCAATTTAAGAGATGGCTACATAATGTTTGCTAATTAGTAGGTCGGGTCTGGTCTGGTCTGGTCTGGTTTGGTCTGGTTTGGTCTGGTCTGGTCTGATGTTGTTTGTTTTATTAGCTTATTTCATTTAAGTTTTAAATTAAGTTTCCTCTCGAGCTATAGGACTGACATTAACAACACAAACAACAGCAACAAAGTGGCAGCAACCATAAATGAAATAAAGCGATGACCACTTTTTTGCTTGCCTGTTTCTGTGAGCAAACAAAAAAGACAGCATACAAAATGTAACGCAAATGTTTATTAAGTGCAGCGCTGTAATAAAGACGCCAACATGCACGGCCATCAAGCCAGAGGGGGGACTGTGTGGGGGCGACTGGGTCTAAAATAAAGCCGGTGGCGTACGTGTAAACAAAGTAAACGGTGAGTGTCGGGTGCATCTACAAACAGCAGCAGGAGTCAGAAGGGTGGAGGAAGGTGCGACAAGAACTGAACTGAACTGAGCAGAGCAGAACTGTACAGAGCAGGGCAGTACAGAACAGGCAGCAGCCTAGTCAGACTCATAAAAACTTCAACAAGCGCAATGGCACCCATGAGAGCCCATGGTTACAACTTGTGGCAGCCCGGCAGCTCCCAGACACCAGCAGCAGCAGCAGCAGTAGTGCCCGCGGATCAGGAATGAGGATAGCTAAAGGAGTGAGGATGAGGAGAAGCAATTGCCAGACAGTGCAACAGCAATGTAATTTAGTGCTGCACGGATACGCGACTGCACCTTGCGAACAAAACATAATTTACCAAATTAAAGTAAGACTACCAAATGTGCGATGCGCTGCGAAAAAAACAGCCATCGAAACAGAGAGAGCGAGAGAGAGAGAGAGAGAGAGAGAGATAGAGTGTGTGAGAGAGAGTGAGAGCGAGAGAGAGTAGTGCACGAACACTCAAACTGAAATTGCAATTAACGTCTTAACGTTTTCTCTTGGCCATGGTAATCGAGTAATTGCCTCTAGCTTTATTTGCCACATTAGCGACAGTTGCATCTGTATACACACATATATATACACACACACACACATATATATGTATATACACACATAAAACATGACTGACAGATTGATTGAATGTCGGGTAATCGAGTCCCCGGCCAATCGATTGCAGCGGAAGAGAGGAAGTTGTCATTTAGGGTACTATATATTTGACATACCTTTTATTGGTGTGCCACAAGTATTTCCAGGCACCAAAGTGGTACAAAATCAAAGGTAGATGATGTAAGTTGTGGTAACGGCCTTCTAATTGGTTCAAGCAAATATCCAGTTGACTTCCGCACGCTGAAGGAGTCATTCAAGTTGGTCGCCGAAAGAGCGAGTTTCGCAACTTAAATTAAAATTGATGACAAATTTACATTGAATTTCAAGAAAATCTCCCGAGTAGCTCCCTCAAACTGCCAAAATGACTGCAATTTGTACCTAGTTGATTCCTTTATAAATGGAGGATTAGCAGTTAGCAACATTCATGATTTTGCAACTACTTCTTGTCGGAAAATGAATGTAGCTGGAAGTACTTCTGAAAAGGAGCTGGCAACTATAGCTTAGACTAAATTGATATGAGTTCAGTCTGGTATACCCGCTATGTATGTATGGATGTATGTGTGGATGTATGTGTGGATGTATGGATGTATGGATGTATGGATGTATGTATGCTGTGGGCCAACAGCTACTCAATGCTGTCTGCCTACTTTGGGTCGACAGTTTGCACTCTTTTAGTTAACTCCCTCGACACGCTTCCAGCTGGTTGGGCTCCACACATAACTTAATTTCCACTTGAACGGACAACGCCAGGACGAACAGACGCAAGGACAAAGAGAATAAACTGTGGGTGGGCGCTGCTTGTTCCACTCGTCACGTCATTGAAACCGCTTTTGACGGAAGTCAATTGATAAACAGATTGTGTAGATTAAGTGGTATTGACTCGACGCTCTCGACGTTTCCCCCATTCCGATTATTGTTGAGATTCTCCTTTATCTCTGCCCCGACACCCTCTTCCTCCATACCCCTCTCTGTGTGTGTGGAAGTTGTTGACTTACTTCTTATTAAATTGTTACATTGCGCGTATCTCTGGATCATGCATCCACCCAGTCGAGGCTGCTTGACTGATTGCGATGTCTCAGACAAGCACTTGAACTTTGTACTCAAATGGTATAAAATATTCAAATGGAAAATTTGATCGAATAATTAGCAGTGTTCAAAATTCAAATAAAATTGGAAAAAGTGCGTTTAATTGTAGTTTGCAGAGTTAGTCACGTTTCTGAAGAGACATAATGTCTGTTTTCATTTCAGACAGTACATCAAATTTTCATCTGCGTCTATTTTGTTGTTTTCAGTTGCACGCACTGCGACGCCTTATGCAAGGCAGTCCCGACCATCCAAAGGCACCACTGGGAAACAACTATCGTCCACCACAGCCGCTGCTGCATCGACCCATTCGCACCAATATTGACTTCAAGACAACTAAGACAAACGGCAAGGCCGCTTGCCCCACCATGTACCGCGAGGTCTACTACAAAGGTAAGTAAAAACCAAACAAATCATAATCAGGTACTTAATTGGTTGTAGTGTTTAAGTAGTAGCATCAAATATATATATATATATATATATATATATACACAAATCGTTTAATTGCTGGCTGTCAGGCATATCCTCTATATAATTCATTTGATGAGCCTAACGACACTTGACTGAATGCTTTCTTGTTTTATTCCCACACATGCAGCAACCAGTTGGAAACAAAACTAGAAGTCGATGCCAGAACGAGCCGTATAAAACTTAAAGCGTAAGACGTGAGTAGCGTGTGGCGTGCAACAGGAGCTTCCACTAAACATATATAAAAAAAGTTATATAGAACAAAGCGACAGAATCACAGCAAGACAAAGACAATGACAGTTAGAGAGTAGGAGAGAAGAAATGAAAAAAAAAATACGGCACAGCAAAATGGCCAAATGGCATTTAAAAAACAATACATACATATATAGTACATACAATATACACACTAATATCTAATATACAACAAAAAAGAACCCTCTAAATATAACTTAGAAGTTAATGTGAATATTTTTTTTGTTAAAAGCCTAAAAATCCTGTGTAAATGTAGAGGTTTTTTTTTTTTTTTGCGTAGTGTTTAAAAATATATATCATCGCGTATGCATAATGTGTATGTAAGATAACGACAAATAGTAATATTAATCAAAGAAAAAAAAGAAGAAAATTAATAAAAAAATAAAGCGAAACGTATAGTGTATAATATACGTGACACAGTGAGATTGTCGTAACAATAATAAGATCAAAAGAAATAGTTAAATATTGAAATGTAGCATTAATGAAATATCTATTACTAATTATCGACAACGGAAGATATGTCAACTAGTGAATGTTACTTATATAGTAAACGCATTATGCAAGACCCACCCGTGCTATATACTGTATTTATAAACATATATATATATATATATACATATAGCTATATACACACATACATATGTATATGTTTGACATACTCATATACGTACCAATTACAATTTGGATGGAGTACATCGAATCAATCTGATTACTCAGAAAAAGCGTAGCGAGCTGTGCGTCTAATAGTTTCGATCTGTAACCAAAGCAATGCATAAGATATTAAAATACTAACCTTCCTAGTCAATAAAAGCTATCATTTTCAGTCCCTTAGAAATTAAGCTATTATCTCATCTTTTTAGATTTGTTTTATCAGCAACTCTTTTTTATGTTACTGCCAACACAATAAATAAAATAAAAACAGTAAAAACTCAAGAATTTCCAAGCTCACAAAAATGTTTAATTTGATAAAAACTGAATTGATAAATAAAGACCTATTCGAGTGCTGAAGATGTGAAGGCCTTACAGATGTCACATTAAGTAATACATTAGACTCGAATATTCTTCAAAATACATTTTGCCTCTGTTTGGAAAAAATACTCGAAAATGTTTGCCAACTAGTTGAGCATTTTGGGTCTTTATATATAGTATTTTAAAAATTGCATTTACAACAAATTTAATTCAATCCCATGTTTAATATTTGCGTGCATATGCCACAGACGCGTGCATTTCGCATTTAAAATGAATTTGACCACAGCAGCAACATCAACTCTCCTCCGCCCTCTGCCTCCCCCTCCCCACCCCACCCCTCTACCTTATCACTGCGCTGATACTGTCCTTGTCAGCGCTGCGACCTCATGTTCCTTTGCATCCTGGTCGTCCCGCTTATCGAATATAAAATGCAACATGAAACCACAAAATCTGTTGTGGTTATTTAAAATCACGTTTAAATAGTGCAGTCTGAAATATCAACTTTTATGACCAAAAGGGAAATTATTACGTAGCGACGCGACGCTGGGGATATGGTTTGAAAAATAGCCTCCGAACCAAAACAACTTTTTATTATCATTGGTGGGGGAGGGGCTAAGGGAAGGGGACTGACTGCTTTCGCCAAATCACATAATAATTTCTATAAATATTTGCGTTCATATCGCAGCCTGACGTTTTTTTAGATTACTTTTTTCAAACATTTTTTGTAGTTTAATATTCTTTTTGTTGGTCGGCCAAGCCCCAATACATAGTTGGCTGCATTTCAATGCAGCGCAAGGGATTTGACTTTAAAAAATGATGACTCAAATTAACACATTTTAAATAGAATTAATGTATCCAATGTATCCCAGCATGCGAATTGCATGTACATTATTTTAATACCGTGATCGACAGCAGCAATCTGTTTGATACCAGCAACCAGCCGTGTTGGCTGACTTCCAATCAATCAAATGACATCACCAGCTGACCAAATACTTTACGGCGTGAAATACTAACGGACAGGCGGCGTGTACTACTGATTTGCGGCAACTGTACACATGTCGCTGGCCCTGGCCCTGGCCCTGGCCCTTGTCGTGGCCGGCACTGTCCGGTTTTGTAGCCTAACTACCACTCAACTGACTGACCGACCATTCCCATCCCTATCAGTTGACATTATTGACTTGACACTTTATCCAATGGCGGAGAATGTGCTCTGTGTGTGTGTGTGCCTTTTTAGTTATTTGTCATTTATTTGCACAGCAAAACTAAACTAATCCTCAGGACATTGCATTTATGGCCAGCACAACTTTAGTGCAACACAATAAACGAACTACATTCAGAAAATATTCGAGACATAAATTCGAGAAAAACAAACTATTCATATTTGAAATGAAATGAAATAATTAATTTTAGAAATAACACTTGAGTATACAAAAAAAAGAAAATGACTCAAAATTAGAAATCTTTCATCTATTCTACATTTCTACTTTTTACAAATTTGAAGCCATATATTTTCTCAGTGGAGAAATAACCGAGAAGTATGTGTCGCTTAACATGTACCGGTCTGCACAAAAAAAAAACAAAATACAAAAAACAAAAATAAAAAACGAAAGAAAAAATAGTCCAAAAATATTGTTCATTGTATTGGAGCGTAACTTACACCTCGGTACACACACACACCTCCCCACAGAAACATGAATACTTTTACTATTTCAAATTTGGCATTTGCGTATTTCGTTTTGACTTGCGGTACTTTTGATATTTAGGCGAGGTTATCGCATCATGCCATATTCGGGCGTGCCGAGGGCGGTGTCCGGGCGGACGATAACAGTTGTCCATCGATCAAGCCAGATGACCCGTTAAGGCCAATCCGACAAACATGACAAATTCATGCACATTTATTACATTTATTTATTACATTTATTTACACAGCACACAATAGTTGCTGTCCTTTGGTATTGATGGCAGCAAGCGACACTCTAAAGTGTCAAAAGTCTGTGAAAACACTCGACCGAAGATACCCTGCATCAGATCCACTTCCGTTATACCATAGCTAAATATATATGATGTTGGTTGGATTCAAGCCAAAAATCAAGGCAGACTTTTGTTAATTGAGTCGAGTATTTAAGTTGGTCTATCTAAGCAATCGATTTGAAATTGTTTATGATATATAGACGTTGGCCAAGTCAGATTTGTGTAAGGTAAAGATTTGTAGCACAGATTTGCTTACTCTCCTTCTGAGCAGCATTTTTATTTGTTTTGCCTTAATAAACCAAATGTTGAATAATCCGAATTCAAGCTTTCATTTTAAAAATAAACACGCATATTTAAGAATTTAGTTTTGTGTAAATGCTGTCATTGTGCTGCAGTTAATGTCTGTCTGGTTACCAAGTAACCATCAAAAAATGGAATACATACTTACGAATATACATATGTATGTATATATGTGTATATGCGTTTACGTAAACTTGTACAAGCGGCTTATTTCGTAGATGTATGTCTGAAATACAGACACAGCGGTCCTGCACGTTTCCATAGCAGCTTAAGCTCTCAGTTTATCTATTGAAGTCCTTTATCCAATTGCCACTTGGCTCCTGCCTTCCACCTACCCCTTCTCAGCGATCTGTATACAATGCAAATATTAATTAAATTCTGTAAATTGAGTTGAATTGAATATAACATATTTTGGTGCAGTTCATAAATTTTCTGGTTAAATTGTTCGAATGCGAGCATAGGCGTGGCACGCCCCTTAAGCGTACTGTGTCGTGGTCAGCATCTAAATCATATTACAATAAAATGCAAAGCACAGCAGCAGCAACAGCAGCAGCAGCAGCAACCGCAGCAGCAGCAGCGACATACTTAATTATGACATCATTAACTTTTAATAATGACAATTTTACTACAATAAATCACTTAACTAACACAAAAGCACGATACATTACACACAGGCTCGCTGGCTCGTTGACTGTCCAGCTGGCCAGCTGGCGGACTGGCGGGCTGGCGGGCTGCAATGTGACGGCAGGCGGCTGCATTCAGTAATGGGTTATTCACAAAAAAAAAGAAAAAAGTAATAAAAAAAATGCCGACATGCACGAAATTAGCAAACATTAACAATGTGCGTGAATGTGCGTGTGTGTGTGTGTCGTGCGTGTGTCTGTGTGTGTGTATGTGTCTTTTTTTTTTTTTTGGATACGCCATGGGGGTGAGAATCTTCTGGAGATACAGGTGGCCCGTGCCACCTGCATGCACGATTCAAAGACAACGTCGATGCATACGTACTAAAAACACCCCCACGCACACCCCCACGCCCGGCGGTATCACCGTAAAGTATTACTTCACCGGGGTGGGTTGCCTAACTAGGCACTCTCCGTCACTCGCCGCTCAGTTTCGCATAATCTCAGATCCTTCTGTATGCATATGATGAGCTGGCGGACATCTCTCCAGTGTGACGGAGACTCCATCATGTACTGACCAAGCTCTCCGGTGGGGGCACTGAGCCGGACACTCCCCTGTATCTGATGTGAGCACATGTTCCGGATCCTCGATGGCGTCCGGGCATGTCGGGCACTGCGGGATGTCCTCGTGCCTGAACCTGTGCAGGTAGCTCCTGTAGCCGCCGTGACCTGAAATAAACTGCGTTAAGTGGTAATCTAACTCCCTTTCTGCGTTCTCCAATCCACTCCTCTACATTGGGGATCAATCGGTGCGTCCACCTTCCTTTACTCGCCGTGCTCCATCTGTACTGCCAGACGTCCATCGTCGCTGCTCTTACTGAGCTTCGGATGATCTCCATAGTGTCCGGCGCAGCTATCCTTCTAGCGCGGATCTCCTTCATCTCGATCGCTAGCAGGTCAACTGGCACCATTCCTGCCAGGACCAGTGCTGCATCTTCCGAGACCGTGCGGAAGCCGGAGATCACTCGGAGGGCGCTCAGCCTGTAGGGTGCCGAGAGCTTCCTTTTTAGCCCTTTGTTACTGGACACAGCCGTCGCCCATATGGGTGCCGCGTACACACAGTACGCACCATCTCGCCATCAATTGGCGCCTTGCTGGCTTGGGACCTCCAACATTGGGCAGCATGCGCGAGAGAGCGCCTTGATTTTGGCTGCTCTCTGGCTGACATACTCTATATGCGGCCGGAAGCTGAGTCTATTGTCCAACCTGACGCCCAGGTATTTTATAGACTCCTTGGATTTCACAACATCGTTGTTGACTTGCACCTGTATGTACTCTACTACTTTGCGGCTAGTAATGAGTACGGCCTCCGTCTTATGGCCTGCAAGTTCCAAGCTCGCATCCTTCATCCATTCAGCTACAGTTCTAATTGCCGCGTTCGCTGCGGCCTCTACCTCTTTGCACTCCTTGGCTACTACAACTAGTGCCAGGTCGTCTGCGAAGCCAATGAGGGTACAGCCCCGTGGCAGTTCGAGCCTAAGTACCTCGTCGTACATTCGGTTCCACAGCAGAGGGCCTAGAACGGAGCCCTGTGGCACTCCTGCTGTGACCTCGTAGGTCCTGGGTCCTGCATATTCCAACACCCGATCTGATAGATAGTTGGATATGGTACATGATATGTACGACGGTACTCCGATTCCATCCAGGGCTGTTATGATGCGCGACCAGTTCGCCGAGTTGAACGCGTTGCGTATGTCGAGGGTTATTACAGCGCAATACTCCTTGTCGCCCATCCATCGCCGTTGCCTGGCAATATCTACCACCGCCTGGATTGCATCCACGGTAGAGCGGGCTTTCCTAAACCCGTATTGGCTGGCTGAGAGCGCGTTTTTTTCGTCGATGATGGCCAGGAGTCGGTTGTATATTATCCGCTCCAGGACCTTTCCCGCCGAATCTAGAAGGCAGATAGGCCTGTATCCTGAAGGGTCGTCGAACGACTTATCCCCTTTTGGCAGGAGGATTAGCCGCTGCCGCTTCCACGGCCTCGGGAACACTCCGTCCTGTAGGCATTTTGAGTAGGTGGCCGCAAATACTTCTGGTATCGTGCGGACCGCAGGCTTGTGGGATACCGTCAGGTCCTGGGGCCTTTTTGTCGCCCAATCCTCTAATTGCCTCCACGACCTCTTCCGGCGTGACGGCCTGAACAAGCTCCGTTCGCTGGGTTGGTACCATTTCTCGCCGCCTCGGATGCTGGGGGAACAGCGTCGCCACTATGTTGGCTAGAGCCATTGGGCATGTTACCCGAACGGTCTCCTGGCTCCGGATCTTCTTCATGACAACCTTGTATGCAGTTCCCCAAGGATTACGTCAGCCTCCTCGCAGATTGCCCGAAAGCAGCTGGCCTTGCTTCTTTTAATGCTGCGTTTCAGCTCTCTCTTGGCTCTTCTGAGGTCATCCAGCTTACTGGCGAATTCCGGGCGGCCCCTAGCGCGCTGGGAGCGCCTTCTGGCCAGTAGGCACGCTTTCCTTAGTTGGTTGATTTCCTCGTTCCACCAATAGCAGGGAGTTGCTCGTCTGTTTGGCTTCCTCCTGGGCATAGACAAATCGCATGTCGCAACGCATTAGGCTTGTCGCCATGTTGTCTGCGGATTGCCCGGTGGCTGGGAATACAGAACGCGCAGGGCTTCGGTAAGGGTCACCTCATCCAGGAGGCTTCCCTTCCACTTGGGTCCACATGTTTGGGGTCTTGATTGCCTTTGCGATATTTCATTGATCACGAAGTGTATCGCTTGGTGATCGCTGAAAGTGAAGTCATCGCTGACTCTCCACGTCGTCCTCCTGCATAGCGAGCTACTCAGCAGGGTAATGTCTATGATGGACCCTCTGCCAGCCTTGCTGTAGGTAAGCCGCCTCCCGTCGTTTGCTAGGTTTACGTCGGTTGACGCGAACTCCTCTAGCAGACAGGTACCTCTGGCATTCGTCAACGACTGCCCCATTCTACTGCCCAGGCGTTGAAGTCACCGGCAATTACCATGGGGGATCTGCCGCGAGCATCCTCCGAGATTTCTTCAAGCAACTGCTGGAATCTCCTCAGATCCCAGCTTGGCCGAACAATGTTATGGCGTCAATCTTTGCACGGACAAACCCTTCATGGTCCGTGCTGATTTCTTTCGGTGGTGTACGGAGAGACCAGATGGCCGCTTTCCCACACTTGCTGGCCGCCCATCCGCTTCCAGAGATTGGCCTGTGCGGCTCGCAGATTATGGCCAGGTCTGCTGCGTCTCCCTGACCGACTGTCTCAGCGGGCCTGAGCTGCCTCGCAGTGGTTGAGGTTCAGCTGGACGCACTTCATGTTCTTTTGGCCAGTGCACTCCTGAACATGGGACATCTGCCGCTGCCAGCGGTGTGTTTGAACTCCGTGTTCTTCTCCTTGCAGAACATACACTGCGGCTCTTTGGTGCAGTCCTTGGCCAGGTGGTTTTCTCCTCCGCATCTTCGGCAAAGATTCGACCTGTCGTGCTCGCTCTTGCACTGCCTAGCGAGGTGGCCAAACTCCAGGCATCTGAAGCATTTGGTCACGTTAGTGCGCACCCGGAGTCGATCCCCACTTTTAGGGACCCGGTAGACAGCGCCTTCTTTGCACCATCTGCGGGCAGCCTAATTGAGGCAGTTTGGGTCTGCCCGTACGCCTTACGCAGGGTGACGTCCTCCGGAGGGATCTCCACATCGAATTGCTCACGTAACGCGGCGATCATTTCCTCCTTGGTGGTGACCTCGTCGAGGTCCCTGCATTCGATGGTCACCCGGTGAGCGAGGGATCGCACCTCTGCTTTCTCGCCCAGCGTATCGCACACAAGGCTCCTGAATGCCGAGGTATCCGTCCCTGGCTTGTTCAGCAGCAGTAGCAGCTCACCCTTTTGGGTTCTCCGTATCCTGGAGACCGCCTTCCCCAGCTCGCTAAGCTTTCATCCGCTTTGACCTTGCGGAGTATGTCCGCGTAGGTAGCGTCTCCCTTCGCTGCAATGATTATTGCGTCGGGGCGCGCCTTCTCCTTGCGGACCTCTGGCCTCTTTGGCTTACTGGCCTTTTTATAGCGTCCCGTCACCTTCGCCGTTTGAGGGTTCCACGCTTTTTGGAACCTCCTCTGCTGACGACTTCGCCGACTTCGCCGCGGCGACGACCGGGCCGGCCTCTCCCTTACTCCGCTTACTACTAGGTGTGCGGGGCGTGGTCGACCCTGGACGCAGCTTCCTTTTAACTTCCGCCACCGGTCTAGCGGGGGGAGACGTCTGCGAAGACTGGTGCGTCCTTATGACGGCTTTAGCTCCGTCATCGTGGAGCTGGATGGCTACCAGCTCGTAGAGCGCCTTGATGCTCTCGATTGAGTCGCGCATCGGCTGGTGGATGGAGCGCCGTTTCCCATCCTCCAACATCTCCACCAGCTTGGAGATTTCTTGGCCGAGATCGCATAGCGCTGTGCTACGCTGGTTCGTCAGGCCAGTACCCTCCTCCCTGTTGGTCTCCGGTGGTGGCGCTACACCACCCGCAGGAGATCTCAACGTCCTCCTGCTGCTCGCGAACGCTTCGCAACTCTCCTTGGTGTTGATTGATTGCATTTGTCTTCATTTTGGTGGGTCCCAACTCCAAGTCGTTATTTCTGGTCGTTGTACAGTTGCGTAAAAATCCCATGGTTATCTTTGCAAGCAGGGAGGCCATGCAAGGGTTGACACCCGCCCTTATGGGGTCGGGTGTTCAGAGCCGGATTCGCTTAAATCAGGATTGAATCAACTGAACCTGTACTGCCAACTTAATGACGACGCACCAGAAAGCGTGCTTGGAGACTTGCCAAGTTTTAACGGGACGGAGGTAGCAGCATTACCCTAGCAGTCATTTCGGCAAGATTTCACTCCGCTTACTGAGATGCTAGAATACTGCTACCGTCAGCCCAAAAATCATCTCATCCGTGTGGGGTTTCCAGTGGTCTCGTTCCAAGGCATTACTGGGCTCTGCCTTAGTCGCCTTCTCGTGTTGGTTGACCGCCAAGCGGATGCTTGACGGTATCCGGGGGATACCTGGCCTACTGCCGGAGGTCACGATTACTCAGGATAAGAATCGCCTTGGCCATTGCCTTGTTAATGACGTTCAAGACTTCGCCTTATCCGAGTAGTGCCATCCCCGTGCCATATCAGTCGCCTCATACGACAAGCTATGACTCGCTGTGGTGGTATTCTTATGCCCGCCAACCACGCAGGGGTGCATGTATGTGTGTGCTTGTATATGTGTGTGCGTTTGTGTATGGGTGTACTGCATAGGCAAATAAACAGATTGACTCTCCAGTCATTGAGTGACAGTATGCACACACACCACATACGCAAGTAACCACCCCCCACACACACACACACACACAGACACACACTTACACACCAATATACCATATACTTCTGCCTGCCCTGGTTGCGATGTGGCCGTGCATGGATGAATTTAATTAATCTCGCTACCGTCAGTTGCACACAATTGCAATTAACTTGCAACACTCGCATAATTACAGGCGACCTCATGTTTTGCTACTTATCAGCATCAACATTGACCAGTGTAACCAACACCAACACCAACAGCACAACAACAACAACAACAACAACAACAACAACAAACGACAAGCTCCCCACTGACAGCATATCGAATGAGTCCGCGATGTGTGCATGTGTGTGTGTGTGTGTGTGTGTGTGTGTGTTGTGCAGTGCATGTGTTTCTCTGCTTCTCTTCAGCGGTATGTGCGGAGTTGCGGCTGGGTCATTGGTCATTTGGTTGCTGCTCGGTCGGTGTTAGTGGTTGTTGGTTGCCCTCGACATTGTTGTTGTTGTTGTTGTTGTTGCTGTCTTTGTTGTTGTTATTGTCGTATATTAGCCAGCGACTGATTGCAAATGTTGCTGTTGCTGTTGGCGCTGAAAATAGACAGCAGCATCACAGGTTGCTCTTGTCATTGTTATCGCAAACTCAACGAAAACATAAAAGGTATATTGAAATTGTGCGATGCTTCGTCATGTGGCAAGTTAACATAAATGTTTTCATTACATAGCAGCACGTTGAATCTCTGCTTCTCTGTCAGGCACTCGGATTCTTATTGGGTACTAAAGGGCACATAAGGGATACAAGGGAACTACATTATCGGCACATTATTATCAAATATTATCCAAACATGAAGTGAACGAAGGCAATCAATCAATCATAATTATCTATATAATGAGGCTGCAGTTATATTCTGATCAAAAATATCGAAATATCGTCAATTACATTATTTGAATACCTTCTTAAAAACAATCTGTTCTGCTCTAAGTTAAGTCTAAGGGGTTTTTTTGGCGCTATCTATATATTTTAGAGCTTTGGGTCGCACATTTAATGACTTAAATTATTGAGGACATCATTGTTAACAAATGAATATTCAGAATGGATCGTTTAATTTTCTACTATCTCAACACTGGACTAGAGACTACAGGAAGGTCTTCTCTAGAACTATGTCCAGGATATCGCAATGTTCATCATCAGACATCGGACTGGCTGTATGCATTAATTTCTGTAGAGTACAGAGCTCAACCTTGCGGTGTAAGGTACCTGGCACCTGCCATTTGGCATCAGCCGCATGCCACATGCCACATGCCAGGTACCGTTGTAACTCTGCCGCAGTTGCCGCTGACGTTTCGGCGGTTGTCGCTGCTGCTGCAAATTAACATTTTGTAACGCGTTTCGGTTGCAGTTGTGTTTTCATTTCACACTTTGCCGCCAATGCAAATGGTGCAAATAGCTGTCGCCGTGTGTCTGACAAGCATTTGACACCACCGCCACCAACCGAATGATGCACCACAGTCGCGTCGCAGTCGCCATCAGCGTCGATGTGCCAAATTGTTCTATTTACTCTTGATTGTCAAATCAAATATTTGTTGCACATGACGCATGGACAAGGGGCATGCGGCTGATGGCCACAATCGAGCGAGCCACCTCAACTGCACAGACTATCGTCTGGACACTCTGCTTCATTTAGCTTTAATTGCATGTGTTTGTATTTGGCTACACACACACACACACACACGCACACACAACGCACACACATCCATATACATATATAAATACATAAATGCTGGCAACAGAAAATCGAATTTGTCAGCGGGGAATTCGCTTAAATTGTTTAATAAGAGCAAATCCATTTGTTGCCGTTCAATTGTTCATACATATTTGTTGGCCACATATGTTGCATGAACCTGGCTGGTTATTAGCTGCTCCAACTGCTGCTGCTGCTGCTGCTGCTGGTGCCCTTGTCGATTGCAACTAACTGTTTTTTGGTCCACATACATACACATTTCGCTTGGTTTTTTTAATTTCTCAATCAATATTTTGAATCTTAACAAGCAGATGTCCAAAATATTCTATTTGCACTTGATCGTGATCATTGCGATATACATACATTTTGAAATAAAAAAATCAAACAAATCAACAGCAAGGCCGGAAAAGTAAAATCCAGTCAACATTTTCATAGGCGGGGGACGATTCCCAACCTACAAATTTTAGGTTAAATTGTAAGCTAAACAAACAAATAAGAAAAGGTAAAGTGCTTAATCTGTAGTAGACAAAATATAAGAAAACAACACATTATAAAATAGTAAAAAAGAACAAAGATATTGTATAAAACTAGCGTGCACAACTATACATAATTATCATATATGGCAAATTAATATATAGTCGGGCAATTTGTACGTTAAAAATTAAAAAAAAAAAAAAACAAAAGCAAACAAGAAATCAAATTGTTTTTAAAGCAAATTTGTAAATTTAAATAACACATATATGAAAATCTTGGAGAAACGCATATCTTCCAAAAAAGAAAAGTTAAATAAGTTTCCAGCTTTAAATGTCGAAATATGATTTGTTGTCTACAAAAAAAAGGCCGATGAAATGCTTTGTATGTTAAATGTTTTTAGTTAACGACAACGACAGCCGGAGAGTAGACTAATAATTAATTTTAAAAAAATTTGTTTTTACATATATGGGAATTGTAAATCTTGAGATAAAAATAAAATCGCTTTACGTTTGTTATGCGTTAAATTCATATAGTGCTATATATATATATATATATACATATATATACATGTGTAAAAAGGTTTGAACGAAATTATATACGAGAAGCAAACAAATATAAATATATATGTATGTATAAGCATATACAAATAATTACAATAACAATGTCTTATTTATTCACACACCTAACGTTAATCCTCACACTCCAAGGAAATTACCGGCAAGGCCATAAGAATTACCTGCTCATTTCTGAAAACTTCCTCACTCTGCCCCAGATTTCAGATTCAGGCACCGCAAATGGCGAGTTTTAATGACAATACCCAAAAAGTAGGTCATCAACCAAAAGCAAGAAGAAAAAAGGAAAAACAATAAGGAAACTAATTTCCCTCACGCCTACTAAACAAGAACAGCGCAACGCCCAGCTCTGAGGAAACCGCCCCACATATTGTAGAGGACAAAAAGAGAGAAATACTCGTATACGAATATACGAACATACAATACTTTCAGTCTACTAAGCTTTAAACCTAAACATTTAAATGTAATCGGGGATAAACAAGTAAGTGCATGGTGTAAGGTTTCCTGGTTTGCCTTTGCTTCAAACTGTTGCCAATACGCTGTAATCGCAGTTGGGAGGATGAGGAAAGACTAACAGGAGGAAGCATCTCCGACCCCATAAAGTGTATATATTCTTGATTAGGGTGAACTGCTGAGCCGATATAACCATTTCCTTCGCGGATCTCAGAGACTATAAGAGCTACTGAAATTCTAATTTGGAATATAAGTTCTCGTATTCCCGGTGCAAGTCTGATCAAGTTTGATTATTTTATAGATAACTACCTCCGTTTCTGGAATATCGATTCATTTCGATTTCCGATGGAAATAAATGCCACAATTTTAAAGGAAGAATCTTTTAATTAATACACAATATTCAAAGGCATATTATCAATCAACCGTCCAAATTACATCAAGATCAAGGATAAGGAACACCGAAATTATAGTCAAAAGTTGATTCTCGTATTGAACTCCTTTCTATCAGCAGCCGCAAGCATTTTCTGTATGCAGAAATATGCGAGCGCATGTGTGAGAAAGAGATGGCATGATAATCGCAGCGAGCGTCAGTATGTTTTTGTGTGTATTCTGCAGATCCCCGTTATCTACGATTGCGTATACATATATATGTATGTTTAAATGTACATATATGCACTCATTTGTAGCTAGCCAGGTCTGCGCTGGCTTCGTTTTTTTTACTCTGCAGGCACAGGGAGTGCCTGTCATAAGAGACGAGAGAAGACCTTCTCACATTTGGATGCAAGACTTGTTAAAGGAAAATTGCCAATAACACTAGAACATATTTAACAACTGGGTGCAGGGTATATAATAGTCGACCTCACTCGACTACAGCATTCTCATGTTATTCAAACACCAGGTATGCATTCGCTAAGGTGCAAGCAAATTCACAGCCATTTATCTGTAAATTTACAGATCCTACAGATTAGTGCCGTTGCCACATGATTGATGCCAGCTAAAGAAAACAGTTTTCCTGCCCAATATGCAGATCTGCACATTCGTCTTTAACTTAAATAAACAGCATCTGCACAGCTGTTCGTGCTGGTAAACATCTCTATTATAAGGGCTGTTAGTGCCAAGTTTTTCTGTAAGCAACTAAGTTGTTATAGCAGAGCAACTTGAAAAAATATTCAAAACTTAACATAATATTACTATTAATATATAATAAAATTTTGATATTTTAATTAAGAATAAAAAAACTATCATATATCACGTGAAATAGTCTCAACTTCCATCGCTTGCATTTAGTGTTGGATAATGTGGTTAAGGTCAATCGATAGCTGATTGTACATTTGTACATATATACGTATAGTTAATAAACTTAAAGTGTGGAAGACTGTGAAAGGAACTTATTAACCAACGATTTCAGAAATATCGTTAATATACAAAAGTATTTTTATATTTTAAATAAAAATACAAAACTATCGCTTATCACGTGAAATATTCTTAGCTTCCATCGCTGGCATTTG
This sequence comes from Drosophila kokeensis, assembly GCA_035042145.1. NCBI lineage: Eukaryota > Metazoa > Arthropoda > Insecta > Diptera > Drosophilidae > Drosophila > Drosophila kokeensis. The sequence goes on from JAWNLT010000198.1 coordinate 267,957, forward strand.
GTGCTGTATAATGTGGTTAAGGCCAATCGATAGCTGATTGTACATATATACGTATAGTTAATACACTTAAAGTGTGGAAGACTGTGAAAAGAACTTATTAACCAACGATTTCAGAAATATCATTAATATACAAAAATATTTTTATATTTTAAATAAAAATACAAAACTATCGCTTATCACGGGAAATATTCTTAGCTTCCATCGCTAGCATTTGGTGCTGTATAATGTGGTTAAGGTCAATCGATAGCTGATTGTACAGTTGCGTTACAAGCGCGTGTTCTTATTTGCAGTAAAGAGGAATATAATTGTATTTAACTATACGTTTAAAATGTCGTACCCTGAGAAAGAACGTTATCTAACGATTTCAGAAAAATCGTTGCAGTACATCGCCCAGGATTGCATTAAAGAAAAATTAAGTAAAGAAATGGTTGAAAAAGTCGGAGAAGTTGTGCGCGTAGAGTTTAACGTTATTGTAGAAGAGGCCGTCAAGTATTCCAAAAAGTTGCGTTCTTCGACAGTTGAGGTGAAGCACATTAATCATGCTTTGAATGAATACATGGATTTTAATACTCCGTTCGTAGAGCAAGCTCCACAAAATCCTTTCAATACCATTACCAAAAAGATGCAATTTCTTGAGGATCTTGCCGAGGCTTGCAACAACGAAGAAAAGGGGAAGCTTAACCCGGACATGCCCTTACTTGACGAAGCGCCAAAATCACAAAAGCGACAAGCAAGGGAATTTCGTAAAGGTTTAATGAATGTGTATCTAGTTGCTCTACAATTTCTACACGAGATGGCCAACCACTTTGAAACTCACTACAAGCAACCACAACCAATTCAAGACCAGAGCCCAATCGGAAAGCGAAAGCGATACTCGGACATAGAAGATTTTGAAGAACTTGATGAACTTGAACATGTTCAAAAGAAATTTAAGAATTGCGAAAAAACAGAGGAGTATGAAGCTTTTTCCGATACGTGGAGCGAAATATATTTTAAAGAACTTGATGAACTTGAACATATTCAAAAGAAATTTAAGAATTGCGAAAAAACAGAGGTGTATAAAGCTTTTCCCGATATGCGAAGCGAAAGAGATTTTGAAGAACTTGATGAACTTGAACATGTTCAAAAGAAATTTAAGAATTGCGAAAAAACAGAGGAGTATGAAGCTTTTCCCGATAAGCGGAGCGAAATATATTTTGAAGAACTTGATGAACTTGAACATATTCAAAAGAAATTTAAGAATTGCGAAAAAACAGAGGAGTATGAAGCTTTTCCCGATATGCGGAGCGAAATATATTTTGAAGAACTTGATGAACTTGAACATGTTCAAAAGAAATGCGAAAAAACAGAGGAGTATGAAGCTTTTCCCGATATGCGGAGCAAAATATATTTTAAAGAACTTGATGAACTTGAACATATTCAAAAGAAATTTAAGAATTGCGAAAAAACAGAGGTGTATAAAGCTTTTCCCGATATGCGAAGCGAAATAGATTTTGAAGAACGTGATAAACTTGAACATGTTCAAATTAAATGCGAAAAAACAGAGGAGTATGAAGCTTTTCCCGATATGCGGAGCGAAATATATTTTAAAGAACTTGATAAACTTGAACATGTTCAAAAGAAATGCGAAAAAACAGAGGAGTATGAAGCTTTTCCCGATATGCGAAGCGAAAGAGATTTTGAAGAACTTGATGAACTTGAACATGTTCAAAAGAAATTTAAGAATTGCGAAAAAACAGAGGAGTATGAAGCTTTTCCCGATATGCGGAGCGAAATATATTTTAAAGAACTTGATGAACTTGAACATGTTCAAAAGAAATGCGAAAAAACAGAGGAGTATGAAGCTTTTCCCGATATGCGGAGCGAAATATATTTTAAAGAACTTGATAAACTTGAACATGTTCAAGAGAAATTTAAGAATTGCGAAAAAACAGTGGAGTATGAAGCTTTTCCCGATATGCGGAGCGAAATATATTCTAAAGAACTTGATGAACTTGAACATGTTCAAATTAAATGCGAAAAAACAGAGGAGTATGAAGCTTTTCCCGATATGCGGAGCGAAATATATGTTAAAGAACTTGATAAACTTGAACATGTTCAAGAGAAATTTAAGAATTGCGAAAAAACAGAGGTGTATAAAGCTTTTCCCGATATGCGAAGCGAAATAGATTTTGAAGAACTTGATAAACTTGAACATGTTCAAAAGAAATTTAAGAATTGCGAAAAAACAGAGGAGTATGAAGCTTTTTCCGATATGTGGAGCGAAATATATTTTAATGAACTTGATGAACTTGAACATATTCAAAAGAAATTTAAGAATTGCGAAAAAACAGAGGTGTATAAAGCTTTTCCCGATATGCGAAGCGAAATAGATTTTGAAGAACTTGATGAACTTGAACATGTTCAAGAGAAATGCGAAGAAACAGCGGAGGATGGAGCTTTTCCCGATATGCGGAGCGAGATAGATTTTGAAGAACTTGATGAACTTGAACATGTTCAAGAGAAATGCGAAGAAACAGAGGAGGATGAAGTTGTTCCCGATATGCGGGAAATATTAGACGACCTGATTTGTGCTTATTGCGTACCAGATGAAGAACCTAAAAAAAGGAAATTCTTAGAAAAACCAAATTTAAAAACGTTAAGAGATCTTAAGAACTTAACAAAGAAATATGCGAAAATCAAACCAATAAAAAGTATAAATAAAAAAAATATTTCGAATTTAAAAAGAAAGTTTATAATCGGTTTCCAGCTCCTGCGCTCACTTGAAGAAGCTCTTGAAGATAAAGGCAATGACACAGATGAAAATCTATCTGAAACAAAAGCTTGTAAGAATTTAGAAGAAATTTGTTTGGAAAACGAAGCAGACAATGACAATAAACCTGCAGAGCTGATAAGCACGAGAGCCCCAGAGAATTTATCAAAAATTTTTTCTATACCCGATCATGTGTGTTTTAAGTCAAGTATGGACTATCGCATAGGGCTCCACCAACACCAATTCTTCTTATACATCACAGAAGCATGTACAGGCACCTGCGAAACGGAACGGGGAGAGGCACTGGAAGCCCTGCGCTTGGACCCTGCAGTTTATCATATTCTACCAGAGTTGTGTATGTTTATTTTCGAATCAGTCGAGCTGAATTTGGCGTTGATCAATCCGATCTTGCTGACGTATCTAATGCGAATCGTGAGAGCTTTGCACGAAAATTGTTACTTGGTTATCGAACCCTATGTAAGTTGACAATCGCTTGGGTGTAAAAGCGAGCATGTATTCAAAATTATTTGCAATTACAGCTACATGTCTTAATACCAGCGGTGGTCAGCTGTCACTTGGCTGACGTTTTATCACCACCTGTATGTCTACTTGATTGGCCGCTACGCGAATACTCAGGCGAACTTTTGGGTGACCTTTTAGGTAAATACCCAGACGACAGATTACGTATCGTCACAAGACTTCAGAAGTATGTTGCATTAAGTACCTTTTAGCTATTAGTTGTTCTATATTTATTCGATTATTTGATTGCAGTGTGTACGGAAATGGACTTGAAACGACAAATCTGGCAACGATTTATGGCTGTCTCGTTGGATTGGAAGTACTAGGCGATACTGCGATACATTCTTGCGTCATACCGAAAATTCGATATATATCCACGTTGGTTGAGCAGCATCTAACGCAAACTGAGAAGAAAAATGATCCGACTGCTGGAACATTTGACGCTAAAGGTATAGAAATCGTGATCACGAAAGTGTGTCCTCCATTCTTAAATAGTATACATAAACCACCCCTAACGCTGGAGAAATACTGTGAAATGTACGGATATCTAGGAACTGCTTTACATGATGCCGGTGTCGATAAGTGCCAAGATAGTGAACATGATGAGGCACAGGAATCCTGATAAGTCGAGGGATTAAAAAATACCAAAAACATCTGTAAGCATGGCTTAATATAATTAATTTATGTTTTTAAATTTAATTTAATATATTTAATATATTTATATATATATTATATTTTATTATTATCCAGAATAACAGTCGACATATTTTCGATACTTTACATTTCAATAGATTTATTAAGATTTATATATGTATATATCATATAAATCGGGCATAATTAAAAACAAAAACTATTATTTCAGCATACTAGAAAAAGTTTAGAAATTATCCCATTGATGCTGTCCAGCAGTTGCTGATTACGGACAGCATTGTGGCATAGTCAATTGACTTTGTTTTTTAGTTATTCGGCATACAGGATACTCAGGCAACGAAAAAAGCAACTTAAAAAATGTATGTGTATATATGAAATAAATATAAATATAATAAGATGATAAAATGGATTTCCGTGTTGGCCTAGTTTATGATTTGCTCGTCGTCGTCGTCAGGCGATAAAAATCTCTTTCATTTCCCATTTGAATTTGCTGCCGTATGTTGCCACCAGCAGCTGGACGCATCTTATCACCAGGCAAAAAAAAATCATAAAAGCTTGGTGCTGTAACGAAATAAATGCCGGATATCCTGCTGCCTCCTGGCAGCCGGCAAGCCGCAGAAACACGACGGGATTAATAGGCACATGACAAAAACAACAACAACAACAACAACAACGATAGCAAAAGGTAATAATTTTGCTCAAGTAAAAGGTCTTGTGTCGATGGTCCCTGGGTTAGCACCCCGGGCTTTAACAGATTTGACGGCTTTTGGTATTTAGTTTTCGGCACTGCTCTTGTGGCCCCAATATTTGTGGGTTCGTCGGCATTGACCGCAGTTCGATAGCCGTCCGTTGGCCAATTTGCAATTCGAGTTGCTTATTGATTTTGAAACCATCTTTTAATTTCAGGCCGCGACAGCTGCCGTTTTCAATTTCATGGACAAACACAAAACCCGAATGCGGCCAGCGCCTGATTCAACTGAATCAGCCGATACTGATTCAACAGATTCGAATGCGACTGATTGTGATGATGACGTTTCAGACTCACACACGGGTGCACGCGTTGCTCGCTGCCGCAAACTTTACTTTTCAGCAGTTTCAATCTTTCTTCACGTCCACTCCCCTTCGTCCCAGGAATCGGATTACAAACGTTGTGCCGGCAACAGACTAAAAGCGATGGACACAAAAAAAAAAAAACAAAAAAAACAAACACTGAATTTCCAATTTCGCAACGGAAAAACACCACAAAATCAAATCGAAACACGCAACATAAAACTGAAAACGATGCGCTAGTCGATACTCTAATGCACTTATATTTCTTTCCTTAGATCGATATGTTTTTTTCCATTTAATTATTGTCATCATCTACCAGTCATTGAAGACATTGTTAGTTTCTCACCTTCTTCAGTTTATAAATCTGAGTGAGCTAATTTGCAGAATCTAAAGCAGCTTTATCTCAGAGTACTTGACTAATGCATACACTGTACCATAGATTTAAGTAATATTTATAATTTACTCATTGTCTTGAACAAGGTTTGTGCTTATAACAGATCGCTTTAACATATTTAAGAAATCATATTCAAAAATTGTAAGAATAAAAGTATGTCAACAACACTTTATATTTGTTTATGCATTTTCGACCTTCGGGCGAAGTAATGTGAAAAATAAAACTTACAACTTTTGGCAACTCGAAAGGGGGGCTTGCTGAATTTCATTACAGAGTCATTGAACGCAATTGTGGTCGAACAACAGGGAAGCAGTGATGTAGTGCCGCTGATGCCATTCGTCAGCAAATTGGTGGTACGAAAACTGTAGGCAAAATAATGCAAAAGTGAAAAGGAATCGACAAACAATCGTTCGACAAAGCATCGCACGGTCGTTGTCGAGGTGTCTCTGGTCAGGATAGGACGGGACGGGACAAAACCAAAGAGGCAGTAGTGGGTCTGACACTACCTGCAGGTCATTCGGAAGCCGGATGTTAACGGCAGCAGTTGCAGGATGCGACCAGGCAGCGGCACAAAAGAGGAAATTAAAATATGCAGACACAAAACCGCGCGTTTTGAATTTTGGCGCGATTTTTGGTTACGGCTTTGCATAAATTTCCGAGTGCCAAGGAGGCAACAATATTCCGCCTATCCCTTACCCAGCCCTACCCACCCCTCACCCGCTCCTTACACAGCTGCCCAGTCTCCCAGCGGCCTTCCCTCCCCCCGCTTGGCTATGTATCATCAAAATATGCAAATCTCGACCATGTGAACTCATGCCCCTCGAACTCGAAGCCCGGTGCTCTGTGTCCTGTGCTGGGTGCTCATATGTACGGGTCAGCAGCATGGTGTGGCTCATGCTACGAAATTAGTAGCAGTAAATAACGCTGTCAGTCGCTCGTGGGCACAATACAAACATAGCGCATTGTGGAATCGGGGTAGAACGGGTACAAGGTGCAGGTCCAGAAGTCATTGCCGCTGGCTGCTGGAATTTATACTTATGTTGCTACGGCCTCAGCTCCCAAAAACTAAACGCAAGTGCCAGAGGGACGACAGTATCAGTTCTAGCTGTAGTAGGAGTAGTACACTCAAAAAATACCTTTTCAAAATAATATTATTTTGCTGAATTTTTTTCGAGCTAAATTACAATTTTTCAGAAATGTATGGCTTCAAAATATTAAGTATTTTTATTGATACGACTTTTTTTCTTTGGTATATGCTAAAGATGTTATGTGTAAATTTGAAAATTGTATTTATAATATACAAAATGAATGTTGGTTAAACAATTGTACTTAATACTTCTTTGAGTGTAGTCGTAGCGAGCAGCAGATCGCTGCGGTGCATGCCGCAAAACGATTTATGCTCTGGCAGATAGAAATCGATTGAACTCTAGTCACCGCATCCGTTCGTTCGAGGAGCTAATTCAGCTGCAATACCCCCTCGGTTTTTGGCTCAACCCTTGACCCATGACCACCAATCCCCGATCCAGAAGTCCAACCCAGGCAGGCAGGCGGTGAGTGTTTAGATTGAATGTAAACGGCACTTATGACAATGAACAAGTGACCCCTAGCCCAACCTCGCCACCCACCAATAGTAACAATCGCCAGGAGCGCTAGAACGTGTGCCAGGAAGCGCAGTGCTGCCAGTTACGCTAACAGTAGCACTAGCGATTGCTGGTAACAGTAACTGCTACATTTAGAGTTGTCCGTGCAGCGGGCACAGTGGGCTTCAATTTTATTGGAAACTATAGACTATACCCAAAATCAATAAATAAATATGCTTTTGATTCTATATAGACCATCTTGCATACGAAGTACAGAATTTTAGAATTCACAAGTTTATTTCAGTTGACAAGTTGTTCATTCCAAAGATTTTACATCATCAAAATTCAAAATTTATATAATGAAGTTGCCCAAATTAAAAGAAAGAATATATATACTTGATCAGCATCAACAGTGATCAGTGTCGACACGCTGCCTGTCTGCATGCACTAACGGATATCGGAGACTATATGAACCATACCCTGCTCAGAACGAGTTTTTATCAAATTTTTTTTTTATAATATTAATCCCTCCGATTTGCGAACAGCGATACAAATCGTGCTGAATTTAAATGCAGACTTTGCATTAGCATTTTTCTTTCTCCCTTCAACTCCCTCAATTTAGTGGACAGGTGAGTTTTAGGAGACATTGTTATATACATAATACTATATATACATACAGTGGCGGACAGCTCATTAGACGCAGTGTCAAGTAAATAATGGAACTGCCTGCCATAAGCTAATCATTCATTATTTTTCAAAAATTCCAAAAACCGATGGTAGGTACATGTATTAACCACCAATATGAATGTATGACCCTAATAAACTGAGGTTTCCCCACCTGCACTTAGGTGTCCACAATGTACCTGGTCCAAATAAGTTGCAGGCAATTACTTATTTTCTTTGACGCTGGTCCACTTGAGCTGTCACTCACTGTATATGAATATACTTTGTACATAACTGGATCATTCTATGATACATATATGCAGCTCGCTGTTTTGTGCCACTGTACGCACTTGGACAGAATACAGCTGTTTTATGTTGCACCTTTATGCTGCATAAGTTATAAGGGTCTCTTGCCCCATACTTCTTTTTACTCCATTCTACGTTTTTATTTCAAATACTTCACTTTACCATTTTTGTTTCTGCATTTTTCTTTTTATTATTATTTTTTTTTTGCAGCCCGTTGTTCGTACCGCAGCACCCTCTGGGCAGAGTCGTGGCTGCAGTCATTTCTATTTCATTTTATGATTTATGGCGCTGAAATATTAGTTTTGCTTATTTCATATAGACGCTCCCCTCATCGCCCTCCGACTGCCACTTTCTATCTCCCTCTATCGCTTTTCCATATGCTTGGGTGCAAGTAGTATGTACCCATGAAACTAAGAAAGTGAAACAAGTTTTTTTGCTGGAGCAGCTTCGCCTTTGGGGCCAGAGCCGGGCTCAGACTCAGACCCGGGCTAGGCCACGTCAAAGTTGCATAGCTCATTTCACGTGACTGGAGAGCGTTTTTAATAATCATAGAGAAGAGCAAAACTGCAATTGCAACACTCAGAGAAACATCAGTGTCATCGAATTTATAAAATCGGAATCAGAATCAGATGTGATTTCCCATTGTAAAAAATTAAGTCTAAGTCTCTGTAGAGAATTTCGGTTACCATTAATCAGCAATATTTATTTCCACTTTTAGGCAACACATTTTGAATAAGAGCAATTTTTGAAATTTGTAATAATTTGTTTTTGAAATCTTTAAAATTTGCCAAGCAATTATATTTATATTTTATTTATATTTATATATGATATGTTAGTCCTTCACAAACTCGCTTGCTGAAAGGCAACTTTTTTCAGTCTAGGGTATATGAATATTTTGCAAGTGTAGGGAAAGGAAGCCAGTAGGGCCCGGCCCAGTAGTGTTCGGCATTCTGGGCCAGGTGCGCCAGCTAGGTCTCGAGCCTCACTCCAGCACCAGGTGGCAGCTCCAGCAGCGACTCCCGTTCCAGGTGTAGCGCCACCTGGCGATTAGATTGTTTCGCAATTGATGCACAAATCGTGTGCGCTTTGTTAATAAATTGCCACTTGCAGCTATTTGCAGGCATGGCAAATTGGCTTTTATGCACTTGCAAATTCCAGCCAATGTCAAACAGCCAATGGGCCGCAAAAGTATGCACAACTGAGACAAACGGAGAAATAGAGAGAGAGAGAATGCGAGTGTGTGTGTGTGAGAGAGAGAGTATGTGAGTACTAGAGTGAGATAAAGGCACTCCTTTGGCGCTAGTCGTTCTTGGCTGAAGTGTTTGCCATAAAATTTGTATGTTTTCCATAATGCCTGCAACAAATGTTGAACCATTTTGCCTTGAAATGCCCGAATAAATCCTGTAAATATTTTTGATCTGTTAAATTTGCATTTAAATATTAAATTTTATTTTAAATTTAGTTTGATTTATTTTGTACTTTATATATATATATATTTATATTTATATATAAACAGTTGTTGAAAACTAAGGAATAAATGGTGGGCTAGATAACGGGCTTGCCATAAACATTTATTGCATCATCATTTTACCTGTGCCATAAATCGCCATCTGTTAACTTTTCGCTGCCTGCGCTAAGAAATTGAATTGACAAATTTTTGTGCAGCTGTCGCGAATTAACCCAAAGTGTCTGATTTTAATGATTGGTTTAACCCAAAATGATTTTAAGGGTCAGAGGGACTAGAGCACCAATTGGTAGGTAGCTAATTGCAGCTGCAACTACACCCTTTGCGGTGCAGGTAGGTCCTTGAGCTTCTATAAAATCCAAGTGCATCGCCTTCTGGTTCAACAGTCGAACAGCAGCCAGCAGTATGAAGAGTAACATGAAAGTTGTCGTTGTCAAATCAAGCCAGCCCGAGGAAAAGCTACAACCCATGGCCGCCACTTACGGTGCACTGGAACTGGAGGCAGCCGCCGCATTGCTAATGTTGCGCTATCGGTACGACATCAAGGTGGGCTGCACTGTGGCACAGATGATGACAACAATGCCACCATCACCGCCGCCATCATCGTCGGCGTTGTTGCAGCCAGCAGAAGTAGATGCAACAGCAGCAGCACAAGTCATTGTCAAAGTGAACAAGTGCACACCCAAGGTGCAGGTGCGTAGTGGCAATGCTGTGAATCCCATGGCACAGCCGCTCAAGAAACGCAGCATTCCACCGCATCTGCTGCGTCGTTCCCTAACGCCAGCGAAGTCAACGCCAGCTGCCAACAGAAGCAGCAGCAGTGGAAGTGGTAGCGGCAGCAGTGGAAGCGGCAGCGGCTGTGGCAGTGCCAATGTCAAAGGCAGAGGCATAATCAAAGCCAAGCTAAAAGCGAAGCCAGCAGCGCTGTGCAACAAAGCGCTGCTCAAATCCTGTCGCAATATGATACGCGAATTTCTGGACAATCAGGAGCTGTTCTAAAAGAAGTTGGCTTCTCGGCTACTTGTCGCTGCATTGCCGCAATCAGCAGCTGTTCTAAAAGAACCCCCAAGTTCCTTGATGTAGACATGCCTTAAGCAGAAGCAACATATAGAAATAAGTCAAGAATCATTCGCCAAATCAGCAGTTGTTCTAAAAGAACCCAAAGACATAACTCAATATAAAGCATATATCAAATATCTGGACCATCAGCAGCTGTTCTCAAAGAATCTCAGAGAAATCCTCACTGCAGATGTGCCTTAATCAGAGATTTTTCATTTAATAAAAATATAAATTTGTTTCATTTTTGTGTATTATTTTTCTCATTATTTTTGTTTTATACATATCGTATCATTTATTGAAAGATAAGGGTTTTTCGATTGGAAGAACAGGTAAAGTGCTAATTATTAGCTATTGGCGGTGTTTAAAGTTTAAACTTAAATCCTCACTGCAGATGCGCCTCAATCGGAGATTTTCCAAATTGAGATTTTCCATTTCGATTTGCGTAATTTTGTATAATAAAAATTTGATTATGGCCCCGTTCCCCACACGACACAAGAGCACGCAGCTAATACCCCATGTCCCGTTCCCCTCCTCAATATAACCAAACACCTAACGACTTGTCGCATAAATAGCTTGCTTTAGAGCACCAAGGGGCGTGACAGTATCACTTCCATTCCCTGCCCCAGTCCGTGTACCAGTCCCTGTCCCTGTCCCTGACCCAGTCCCTGTCTTGGTCTCAGTCCCAGTCCCAGTCTCAGTTGCATGTCAATTGTCATTGTCGCCTTTGCACACTTTTCTACGCAGTTTTTGGCGGCGGCTCATTAAGAATGACTCCCGCTTGCCACAAAAATAGCATAGTTCTCAGCACAGTGGCAAAGATTAAATACCCTATGATATCAAAGAATCAAAGTCTATAACGTAATTCGATGGTACCATTGAAAAACAAATCATTAATTCAAAAACAAAATATAATTTCATTCAAGCAAGTTTAGTAGTAGTCCAGTAGTAGTCCGTCCTCCCTCATTATTTATCCTTCCACTATTAATCTCTCTCTGTTCTATCACTTTTTCTTTAGAGCATAATGTCACTTGCAATTGCTGAGTTTGGCAAAGATATGCAAACAAAAGGAAAAGTTTTTAAATAATATTTATATACTCAATGCGTTACACGTTTGGTGACAATATCACAAGGCCCTCTGTCGAGAGTATACAAATAATGATAATAATAATAATAATGTGTATTTAGGAAAAAAGTTAACACGCAAGTTCCAGCGTAGAAGCGGATAGGGTTGTAGCAACTGGATGCACTTCACTCCACTTCATTTTGTGGCACCTCAAACCAAACAAAAGTAATCGTCGTCATCGCTGCCGTTGTCATAACGTGTCCCTTTTTACTTAAATAGCAACTCCCCCAATCACCACCCCCCACCGCACCCCCCCACCACACCGTCACCATCCATTAAATTCACATCCCGATCTGTTTTGTGTGTGCGGTTAATCGCCTGATGTGTTTATTTGCCAAAAGCATCTGGCAAAACTGTCGCCTCGCTCGACAGTCAGCCATCAACTACACAGATAATCGATGTGTGTGCGTGTGTGTGTGGGGAGTGGGGAGTGGTATGGGTGGCAATTAGAGACGGAAACGTAAGCGTTACGTTTGTATTGTTGGTGTGTTGGTGTGGTTGTTAGTGTGCCTGAACCCCCCACTTCACTCTGATCTGCGCCGACGTACCTCAAAATGACTGACAGAACAAACAGAGCAAACAGCATTTGTATTATCCTGAGCATAAAAGCATCGCATCTCTTTGAGTGGACTAATAATAATCTTACCACATCAGACATCAGACATATCAGTCACTCACCCCTTGCTATCGGTGCGCGACTGAATCAAAGAATCGATGAATCAATATTCAACAATTCTAGATAGAGGAAAGGTAGTACGTCGTCTTCTAATCATTGTCGTATCTAGTAAATTTCAACCTGGTATCTCGACGAGGGCTTATGGTTGTGGAGAGTTTCGAAAAGTCTCCGAGTGCAGTGTTGCGACAGAATTTTGACTGTAATTTTGCTTTATATATATATATATATATATATATAAATTTTTGTTGTTTTCTTTTCTTTTTTGTTTGTTGTGTTTTCCCATTCAAGAGATATTGCCGATTTGCCGATTTGGGCACTCAAAGTGCGGCAAATATAATCGAAGTTTATTCTAGGAGGCGTTCCATAAAATGAAAGTTAATTTTATGACTCATTATTTTTTACACACACGCACACCCACACGCACACACATTCAAAGATAAGTATAAAGGTAACGAGTGTCCCACATATGGAGAAAAAATAGCAGGCGTCATTAAATGAGCTCTGTCACACTTCTTTCTTTTTTGTTGCTTTTCGTGGCAATTTTTTGGACGATGTCAATGGGAAGCCTTAGCAACAGCACCCTCAAAGCCTCAAACCTCAAACCTGCCAACCCGCTTCGCCCAATGAAAAATAAATCCAACAACAACACAACATTTGTGACACACACACACACACTCGACTGTTTATTTGGGGTATTTATTTCTTGTCGTCGTTGGAGTCGTTTCACTTTTACTTTCTATACAATTGCCGTTTGTCCCCCATGTGGAGTGGGTTAGCGTGGGCGGAGGGGCGTTGGGGTGCATGATCCGGGGTGCATGTCTATTTAAATCGAAGAGAAATCAATTTTGGGATTCGCGTTTTATGCACAGGGCAAACATAAAATACGCGCATGAAGTGCGTTGCGTTCAATCCCCCCTCCCCCCCTCGTCATTTATTTGGCGGAAATGTGGCAGTGGGAGAAGCGAAGAATGGGCACAAAGGAGGCATAAAGGAGCGACTGGCTCCTTACTGATGCATTCGCATTAGGAACTGGATGGCAAAGCACATTGTTGACAATTGAAATGCGGTGTGTGCTCTCATATGTGTTTGCTTGGCCCCGACAAGGGCGCAGCTCGAAAGGGTTCTCAATAACACTACTTCAGGACGAAGAACTTAGCAATTCACATCTGATTTGAAAAGGTCAAGCTTTGTTCCAGAAATGCATAAGATAACGAATATTAGTTTTTATATTTATATTATTGTCATGCACATTTTATGTTTCAGCTCACTGAACGAACGTTGTGACTCTTTCTCTGGAGTCAAATCTCAACGGCAGTCGAAATATATCGGATTGTGTACCAAAACAACAACGAGAAACATATTGAAAATATTAATATCAACAATATTAATTTGGCGCAAAAAATGCGATGTCAAAAAATGGTTAACATTGTTATTTAATTGTCTTTTTGTTTTTGAATATGATTAATTTTTTAAAAGTGGCCATTAAGCTTCCGGCGTCATAAATCGCGCTAATTCGTTATTTTTTATAAGCAGTAAAAATAGGGAATTAAAGCAGAATAAAAGGGGAACCACTTAAGGAGAGCCTGCAGCAATATGCTAAATATATTACGAATAAATCTCCATTATTTTGCTTCCTTATTATTAATATTATTATTATTGTTATATGTAAATTCCGTAGAAGAATCATTTGTTTTAGTACAGAGTAATCGAATAAGTAAGGTAAATAAGTATTTGGATATATAGCTAGATTCATACCTGTATTCCATAAAATAAGTGTGATTATTTTTTGTTTTTCTAATACGAAATATGTTTAATCATCAAAGCAGGGAATAGCACACAAGCTGATGAGCTTATTGGCGCCCCTTTTGACTAAGCCCCTGCCTGCTCAAGCCGCGGATATGTGTGTGTGTGTCTGTGTGTGTATGCGCTCGTACGTGTGTGAACAAAAATAATCGCATTTCCGATATGCGATTTGTGATTAGCGTGCGATAAAATTGTTTAGTTTTTTTTTTTTTTTTTTTTTTGTGTGGGTGGTACTTTCTTTATGTTGTTACCAAATAGTAGGCACACATACATGGAAACATGTGTACATATATGTATTTGGCTGTGTATTCACTGGAGTTTGTGGATTACCGTCTGCGTTTCTTGGCTTTTGTGTAGTCGAGCATAAATATAACATGTTTATTTTTAAGTGAATCGGAAACATTTATTTATTTGCCTTACTCATTTTTCACACTCTTATGTAGGCGCGGTGATAAAAATGATTTCTTTGCCCGTGTACCCGTTTTGTGTATGCCACCACACACACACACACACACGCACACCATTCAATGCACCCCCGTGCCACCATGAACCCTCTGCACTTTTTGTTTGTCGCAATCTCCACCTGCCCGTTGGCACCAGGAACTGCTTGAATTTTCAATTAAAAACAGTAAACTTTTGTCGCTGCTACTTGGAGTGGAGTGGAGTGGACCTGCAGCTATGCGAAGGAATGGCCGGCATTTCTGAATAGTTATTCATAACTATGAATCAATGCTAAGAGAGCAAAGTCCAAGTCCGATGCCAGGCCGAACGACATTGTGCACGAAATTCACCAACGGCCATCGGCATTTTATCAGCTGCCACTGACTTGTATTAGGCTTGGGGGCACACTCCGAGAAATATTTTTTTTTTTAAATATATAATTAATTAGCTTCCTATGTGTGGTATATTTTATTCATTCGAAATTGTTTTCCCACTTTTTATAAATTCGATTTATACAAAAATACATAAAAAAATAACATTTTAGTTCGAAGAAATTCAATTTCTGGCAACTTGTTTTCCCAAGTGCATTGTGGAAGGGTAGGGCTCCCATGCTTCTGACAGTGTCCCGAAGCCGAAACAGGCGCCAACATTATCGCCAGCAACATTATTCATTATCGTTGCCAGCCGTTTCCCCCTGCCAGCAGTTTGCCTCCATTATTGTAAGTTGGTGACATTGCAACAGATACTTCTGGCCGGTACGAGTCCAAGTGGTGCTATTGTTGCTATTGCCACTGCTTCAAGTTGTGCGATGGTCTCTTACCGCCTCCCCCAATGAAGTCAATGAAGCCACACACAATGGCTGCCCTCCAGCTCCCCTCGCTCGCACCCGTCACCTTGGCCCGCAGCAGAGAGACGCTCGCTTTTGAGCCACATGAAAGTCGAACTGTGGACAAAGTTTTGCGCTGTAAAATAAAAAACGAAACAGGCAACAGGAAAGCAATGCGAAAGTCAACGACGTCGCCGTCGACGTCGATGCGTCTGTCGGCTGGGGGCTGGGGGCTGGCGGCGCACAAAAACTTCCGTTTCAACTTGTGCACCAGCAATTGCTGCCGCCTGTTGTTATATCCTGTTACCAAAAGGGGCACCCAAGCTGGTCATCAGCTTTGCAGCACAGAACACAATTTCAAGCTTAGTCCCTGGCCCCAAAATTTGTATATTCCTATCGAAGAGTCGGTTCAAGCTTTTTCTCTGCTACATTACCGGAAGTTGTGCGCTGAAATAGCTTGTTGACAAACACAAAGCAAAGTTGTTATTTTTGAAACTCTGTTGCAAAATTTTGCAATTTCGATATTCTGGTAAGAAAATATAAAAGCAAATCTTAAGTCGCATTTTGATGACGGAGTAGAAATTAACAATAAATAATTCGAATAATTAACTAAACGAAACACAAATATTTCAATACAAAAATAAACATTGAGAATACATAAAAACGTGTATATATTGTATAACTTTCCCATAAGTCGAAGTAAGTAGGAAGAACACGTGCCCAGAAATCCATTCTGCCTTTTTTTGTACCTTAATTAGGTCTAGCTAAAGTCATTTGCAATTGACTGTAGTCGGCCCAAGGGTTGCATAACTTAAGCTTTATTTTTTTTTTGTTTTTTTTTTTGTATATTCAGAAGTGCATTTCAGAGCATTGACTGTTTGCCTTCCTGCCGTTTGAGTGGTATATTGTTGCGTATTGCATATTGTTGCTGTTATTATTGTGGCTTCTTGTAGGAAGTTGTTGTTGTTGCTGTTGCTATTGTTGTTGTTGTTGTTGTTGTTGTAAGAAGGCAGCTGCAGCATTTTAAGCCTCGTATCCTGTATGCGGACATCTCGCCAGCAAACGCCCAATGATCAGTTCTCCGTTTTCCCCCCAACCAATCCCTGCCCACCCTCTCTGTCTCTCCCTCTGTATCTCTATCTCTATCTCCATCTCTATCGCTCTGTCTTCTGCAGTGCACATCTGCACCCCTTCCGCTACTCACGGTTCAAACAGACAGTTGCTTTCACTTGGCATCAGATTTTCATTGCTCGCACAGTTTGATATGTATATCTACATATACATATCTACATATACGTATATATACATATATATACATACATATATATGTATATATATATATATGTATATATTTATATTTTGCATTTATACAAAGGAGCTTGACGCTAGCCGCTACATCAACGTTCCTCTTTGCATCATATACACTCAGAAACAAAATGCCTCAAGTAGCTTTAACATTTATTTAAAAAACAAATCATTATTTTTAAAAAAAAGATTTAACATCGATTCCTAAATTTATATTGTTTGAGCAAAGTCCTCTTCCATTACGTTCAATGCTGTAGTCCTGAATTTGGACAAGAAAGTTTATTAATAATATCATTCTATACCCTTCCATGAAATCGAAGTAAAAAATGAAACAGGTATTTTTAAGATATTAATAGAATGGGTCACATCATTTTTGCAGTGTAGCTAGCACACAAAAACTGAAATCGAGCGCAGCTTGCAGCCCAAATAGAAAGCAGAAAGCAAAGCAGCTGGAAACTTTGGAACTTTTGTGTTGCGTGTGGTTTTTCTGTGACATTTTAGTAGATTTAGCTTGGGGCCTGTTGAACGACCAGGGCCAAAACTGAGAAAGCAGCACACAGCACACAGCACACAGCACAGAGCACACAGCAACCCACATCTTAACCGCTCGCCCCGTATCTTCCAGTTTGTTGGTATTGTGTATGTGTGTGTGTGTGTGTTCTTTGCCTGACTTTATGAAATTCTTGGCTGCCTGTCGCATCTATTTTTTCTTATTATTTATTTTTTGTGCTCGCCGCTCGCCGAACACTTGCGGTTAATGAATATTTCTTGAAAGCCAAACTAAAACTTGTATTTTTAATAGTTTGTGCAATTTACAAAGGCGATGAAAACGCCACACTAAGAAGAGGGAATATGAACTGGCAGCTGAAAGGAAGCTACAACCAATGCTGTAAGTTTCAATAAATCAAACGCTTTGAGAATGGAAGAAGAAAGTGAAGTGAAATGAGATTTATCCGAGTCGGCAAAATAAAATAAGATGATTTAATCGATTTACTAAGTGAAATGAACTTGAACCGTTTGCAATAAAAAATATGTAAACATGGTGTAGATACTACTTCTACAATATTAATCGAGCAACATTTGAATATGTTGAATAAAGTTGAATTACTGACTGCATTGAATTGCATTAAAATATGCTAAAACTTGATATTGATATAGCCTTTAAATAAAATAGATATGGTATTTATTGGGGTTTCTTTTCTCCAGAACATAGACATGTTAATAAAACAACTACGACTTGGTAGGCGCCAAGTTTATAAGAGGCATAAATTCAGTACCTCTGCTGATTTGATTGTATATTTGAAGTGCCGTTAAGGAAAAACCAGTTCTACGCCCACCTGAACTGGCATCCGGAACAGGTATATGAGAGACCCAATCGAAAGTTCACGACTTGGCCAATTTGATTACATTTGAATTGCATGAATATACCACATTATAGTGTAGAGTGTTGCATTTACATATAATCTTCTCTCTGTTCCACGCTGGAAATTATAAAATTGATTAATTTTCGATCAAAAATACTGATATACTCAAATACCTCTTTAGTGCACACGGGTCTAGTGTTGTTGTTGATTTAGATAATTTGGGTGTATGCAACTTCTATGCTTGCCACATACATGTATGTACTTAGCAAGAGTACTTTTTTTTTTTTTGTAACTGAGGATGAGTTGGGGGTGATTACATAAGACATATTATAAATACCATACTTATCATACTAATATATATGCATATGTACACTTATGTATGTGTATGATAGTAGGTAAGCATTCAGTAGTAGCATTTATATAAGATATATGCAAGTCATTAATTATTAGTATGCGGCATTCTGTCTACACCAAGAACAGTTGCTGCTAGAGAAACGAGGCAGCAACTGCAGCTTTGATCTGTGTTTTCCCAGGCAAACTGAGTTAATACAACTAAACTGCTAATCAATGCGAGAGCGAGCTGAGAAGTGTACGTCAGCCACTCGAAGGTCATTACAATCGCACTACAATTGCGATTGATAGTGCTCGATTGTAAGTGAGTACAAGTCCAAGTACAAGTACGAGTACGAGTACGAGAAAGGGAACGGGAACGGGAACGAGCTTAGTGCTGAGTCTCAGTCTGAGTCTGAGTCTGAGTCTGAGTCTGAGTCTGAGTTTGAATTCGAGTTTAATTCAGGTGCCCAGCCGCGTTGCGAATAGTCAGTTGATTGCCTATCCGCAATTGAAGCAGACGCTGCCATTAAAGTTGTACTATTGAAGTAGCACATTTCTATCGATAATGTTCCATGCGTTGTTGTTGTTGTTGCTGTTGATAACGCTGACGTTGCTACTGGGCATTCAGTTCGCCACTTCTCAAAAGGTGCCTTATCACTTTGGCAACTGTTTTACTCGCGATTTTGGTGAGGGAAAATGCACCACACGCAATACCTGTGACTTCTATAATACAAATCTGCTGGTTGCGGCAAGCGAAACAAACTGCTATTCACGCCAGCAACCCAATTTGGTAAGTTTATTTTCCAATTGACAGCATTGACAGAGAGTTGGAAACCGAGTGACAAATACTCGCAAATGCATATTGTGCACTTGGTGAGATACATGCCAAAAGCAGACTCTTTCAATTGGTTTAATTCGATTATATGATTTGTGTATCGATGATAAAATCAGTGCTCTGGATTATTGAACTAAGTGTGTTGTGGCATCAATTCATTGCAGATATGTTGTCCGACGACACAAAATGCGTTGCCCCCGCTGTTGGCGCGCATTGGCAGTGTGGATGAGCTGCCTAGGCATCCCAACTGCGGCACTTCGTTCCACTCGAAGATTGTGGGCGGCAATCGCACGGATCTGTTCGAATTCCCGTGGACGACTGTGCTCGAATATACGATACGTCCCAGTGGCAAGAAGCAGTACGATTGTGGTGCCGCCTTCATAGCGCAACGCTGGCTCCTTACGGCTGCCCACTGCGTTCACAAGCACTTCTTGGGCGAATCTCGGGTACTGACTGGCGCCCGGTTGGGCGAATGGAATACGACGAGCAATCCAGATTGCATCACATACACGAACGGCAAGACAGAATGCGCCCCGCCATACATTCAGGCAACCATCAATCTTCAGGTTGTTCATCCAAAGTTCGATGTCGGCAACCTAACCCACGATATAGCGCTGCTGCGTCTCTCTCAGCCTGTTAATTGGCAGCAACATAAATATCTGGAGCCAGTGTGCTTGCCGCCGGCACGTGGGGCAAGCGCCGATCAGCTGGTGGGCACTGCCGTTGACGTATCCGGCTGGGGTTTCACGGAAAAGCGTAAGCCGAGCGACGTAAAACTCAAGGCCGTGCTAACAGTGACGCCGCAGGAGTCGTGTGTTGAGATGTATAGGGACCAAGGATATCTGCTAAGCAGTAACCAATTTTGCGCCAGTGGCGGCATCAATGTCGACTCCTGTGCAGGTGACTCGGGCGGTCCGGTGACAGTTGAGGCTTATACCCCACAGCGGGATCGTTATGTCTATGTGGCCGGCATTGTTTCTTATGGCAAACTATTTTGTGGCCAGTCTGATTTTCCCGGTGTTTACACAAGAGTCAGCAGCTACATGGACTGGATTGAGGAGGCGGTGAGGAATAGCAAGTGACGAACTGACGTCACAATCTGCAATCGTTCACGTCATGACTACCGCAGAGAGGCGGCTGGCAATTAAGTTGACATGTTAGGAGCTCCGTAATCGGTGGCGCAATCGCAACTTGACTAAATATCTATTATTTTATATGTATATATTATAATACTAGTTATGTCATAAGGCTGACTGGGTGGATTTCTCACACAGCGAGAAATTAAGAATGTGTCAGCAATATTTTTTTTATTTTTTTTTTTATTACATTTAATTTAATACTATTCTAAGTTTTCCGGAAGCTTTTTATTTTATGATAGTTTAGTTCTTGACTTGTAATTATTTTTTTTAGTAATAAAATTTTCAATTGCGCATAATAACGAAAAATGATCGATGTCTGTCGCGCAGCTTACTTAAAAAAAACATTCATTTCCTCCATTATGCTGTGTTTTCCAATGTGTTTTCTTTTCATCTTTTTATAAGCGCTCAAAAAAATGAATACGAACAAAGTAACTATGTCTCTTGCAAAGTAACAAATCGCGGAGTTAAATATTTCCCAAAATTTACATATAAGATTTATTATTTTA